>SJYA01000280.1:181109-206317 GCA_006410615.1 Neotragus moschatus
AAAGAAAAGCACCAATACAGTATACTAACACACATATATGGAATTTAGAAAGATGGTAATGATAACCCTGTATGCGAGACAGCAAAAGAGACACAGATGTATAGAATGGACTTTTGAACTCTGTGGGAGAGGGAGAGGGTGGGATGATTTGGGAGAATGGCACTGAAACATGTATACTATCATGTAAGAAATAAATCGCCAGTCTATGTTCGATACAGGATACAGGATGCTTGGGACTGGTGCACGGGGATGATCCAGAGAGTTGATATGGGGTGGGAGGTGGGGGGGGTGGTTCAAGATTGGGAACTCATGTACACCTGAGACGGAAAAAAAGAAAAAGAAAAAAGAAAAAAAAGAAAAAATAGAGTATGTTTGGTAAGACACAGTAACTTTGGTAATCACTTAGTAACAGTGATTTAAAGGGACCCCCCAATTCATATTAAGTTGAATAATGATTTATCCAATACTCATAATGTTATTTTTTTTCCTATTACTTGATAAGAACTAAATTTATATGGCTTACTCTCTGTTAATATTTATGAACTTAAACTTTAAGGGATTTGTGGTTAATCTTAAATAATGAAAATAATAATGACTTATATGAAGTAAATACTTCCCTATATGTAAACTAACCAAGTTAGTCATCCATAAAACCATCCAATTCTAAACAGTCTTTAAAATGCATATATATACACACACATAAATATATATACACAAATACATATATTTATTCATTCTCTTTTCAAATCTTTAAAACTCTTCTATCTCACATATATTTAGAAAACTTTTTCCATGCAAGGCCTAGTGAAGTACAAACTTGGAAACGGTAACAAGCCCTCCCTCACAAAATTTAGCACAGGAGAGGAAACAATCTACTTACATAAAATAAACTCAATAATCTTACCTGATCATCTAAAACCGGTAGAGACAAATCAAGGAAAGATTCATGAACCAAGGAGACCTTAACCAACCAAAAAAGAAGATGAGAAAAGGAGGAAAAGAGTGACTTTAAACATCATATAGTAAAATCTTGGGGAGAGGGGCTAAATTTTAAAATAAAGACTTAAGAATATGAAAAACTACACAGTGTCGAGGACTTTGGGTTAGGTATAAGAAATTAAAATATTATACTAACTTCTTCCTGATACAAGGAATGTTCATAGTTCTAGCAAAAAACTATGCATAATTAGTTCAAAAAGAGTATCTTACAAAACTAACCAGATGTTTCTGTTTCCAAAAGAAACAACTCATGAACTATCCTCTATTAATATGCACAAATCCAGTCTGCACTGCATCTACTTACAGTTCTGCATTCATCACACATGATTGTACTAGTCAGCTCACCACCAAATATTCGGTCCACAAAACTTGGTACTGATTTTTTCTTTTCATACTCTATAAGGGGAAAAAAGGCTATCAATTACCTGTACACAATTAATGAAGTAAGATGAAACTACTTACTTACCTATCTAACCCTGAAATTTTATTTTTAATTTCCTATTGACTTGTTTTTCTCTACTCATAATTACCATAATTTTATTTTTACACTACAGTCAGTAGAATGTACTCCAGTATTCTAAGCAGGATACAATTTAACACATCTTGCACACACACACAAAAATTCTCATCTAGGGTCTAGTCAGTGCAAAATGAATTGTGCCAATTCAGTGAGACTTTCTGTGCATCAATATTTTAACTATCAAAAATAAAATGAGCACACTGGGCTACGCACGATGATAGTTTAGTTTATTTCTAGCTCTAGTATTCTAACACTGGCAGCAAATTTGAGAGTAACTTGCTTCATGAACTCCATTCAATATCAACACAAAAACAAAAAGCCCTCAGGAAAGTATTTCAGACAAAATCCTCCTTTTCTTTCTCTATGTCCCCAGAAACAACCTTGGTAAGCTTAGCATAAAATGATGGAATTTTACTACCTAGACATCCAATTTTCTAACTACATGAAATGTGTAAGCCTTGTTCAAATGACAGGTGTCATTTATAGAGAAACACATTTTATGACAGACAGTTGAGCAGGCTAGATTCTCTCTGCTAATGGCCAGGCCAGCACCAAGGGCAATGAGGAGGCAAACAGTTGCTCTGTGTAGATTCCAAGCTGTGCTTCACAATTCAGTAGTTGCTAGTCACTGGAGCCATTTAAACTGGTTAAAATCAAATGAAAATGAAAATTCAGCTCTTTTTACACCAGTCACATTTCAAGGGCTCAATTGCCACATATGGCTACTGTATCAGACAGCAGAAATACTGAAGTAATCCATCATCACAGACAGTTCTACTCAACAAACCTTTCCTAAATCATTAAATGTTACACAACGATAAGAATAAAGTCAGCTCCATGATTAATAAACCAGCTGACAGCTAGCAAAGACAAGTGTAAATCACTAACAATTTAAAGTCTAAGCTTTTGAGGCAATTCTCTGGCAGTCCAGTGGTTAGGACTTGGACCTCTGGCTTTAACTGCTGAGGCCTGGGTTCAGTTCCTGGTTGGAAAACTAAGACCCCTCGAGCCACGAGGCAGGGCCAAATAAATAAACTCTAAGTTTTTAAAAAATAAAATTGGGATGTCATCTTAGCTCTAAGTTTATAAATTTTACCATAATACTACATTAAAAAAATACACCTAGGTTAAATTTTCCTAAAGTATTTAAGAGTACTTTGGAGTACTGAATAATTTTTTTAAATTAACAGAGATAAAGAGAAATTATACACTAATAACTGTGGATTTGAAATACATGTGCCAGCAATCCTGTTTTAATGCACACAGGATTTCAACTATACTGTTTTAGTTCAAGAAGTCAGACATTACCTTTAACTTTATTTTTCAGTTCTTCATCCACTTTTTCAGTAGAATTACCAAATGCTTTAAGAATTCCTTTACTCACTCTCTAAAAGTAATAAAATAAATATACATACTATTAAATATATAGTTATTTTCCTTAGAAAATATGTAATCAAGTAAAGAAAATGAGCAAACATTAGCACCCCAAAATTACCAAATAAAAATTAGTATTTTTAAAATCACATTTTCAAAATTAATTCCAGGAGCTAAAAAGAAATATACTTTAAAAAACAATAACTAACCCTTGAGGAAAGGGCACTGTATTATCATCTCAAGATTTTAACCTACTCTAACCAGAGTTTCTCAGAACATGCCCACCTCCTTTGAAAAAGACCACTGAAATATCATGTTCTGGAAGCAGAGTGCGCGTGTGCTCAGTTGCTAAGCCGTGTCCGACTCTTTGTGAACCCATGGATTACAGACCGCCAGACTCCTCTGTCCATGTGATTTCCTACGCTAGAATACTGGCAGAAAATTCCCATGCAAAATTTTGCCATTTCCTCCTCCAGGGGATCTTCCAGACCCAGAGATCAAACCTGCATCTCCTGCCTCTCCTGCATTGGCAGGCAGATTCCTGAGCCACCTAAAATCCCAGAAGCAGAGAACTATAGGGACAGACTCCAGTGCTCAAAGCCTAGCTCCATCACTACTGGGTGACCGTGAGCCAGGCAATGAACTTCTGGATATCCTAGCTTCATAATCTATGGAGTTAGAAAAGTGACAGTAGCATGTACCACACTGAATGGTTGTAAGGACTGAGTAAGGTAATTCATAAAACACTGAGAACAGTGCTTGACAAAAAATAAAAGCAACATAAGTATCGTTATCACTGTGTTATTACTATTACTAATTATATCTACACACACCCTCCCCAAAATTACTTTACATCCTGGCAATTAACAAAAAATTTTTACAATGCAACAAATGCTCCCGACTCTTACAAAATAAAAATACTTCCCAGATTAAAAAGAGTGTTAAATCACACTCAGAGTAATATAGTAAGGCTGCACTGCAACCGGAAATCGTCTGGGGAGGAATATTTTCCATACCTGTATCTCTCCTGACATAGGCTACAATGTCAACCCTTAAAGAACAACAATGACGCAAACAGCAAGCAAAATAAAGCATCATGAAAAGAATCATTTTTAATTCCCTTCATTCATTTAATAATTAAAATATACTAGCCAATAAAAAGAAAAGAAGAAAAATAAATAAAAAAGGAAAGAAAATACACTGGTCAAAAAGGCTGGTGAAGAAAAAAATTTTAATATAATGGCCTCAATAGCTAGTTTTCATTGCTCTAATAACCCTTAAGAAATCAAACGACAGACAAGTTGATGAAGATAAGATTACAAAATACAGTGGTCAAAATATGCTAACCTGATGTTCTTCTGCTCTCATTCCATCCAATAAATAGCGAAGCAGCTCCTGACTGTCCTGTTGCTGGTAGCCTTTAAATCGCACCGCTCTACAGAGAAGAAAGAAAAACTATGATGAGTCCACTAAAATGAAACTATTTTTTATCAAATCTTAGGATATCCCAAATTTTGGCATGTTCCAGTTTCTCAAAACTTTTGTTTAGTCCAAAAACACTCTTGGCAGATTTAAATTTCACACAAAGTATATGTTTTTTTAAACCATGCTTTAATATTATCTACTGCATTAACTCGAATCCTGTTAATTTTTCATATTATTTTCCAGCTTCTTACTGATGCACTGAAAGCATAATCAATATGGATACTCACTTTTTACAGACCTGAGAAAAGAGTTCTCTAGGTGTCACGATTCCCTTTTTGGTCTCTTGCATCTCGTTAAGAAACTGGCTCATGGCTAACGTAAGAGGGCCTGGTGGCTCAAGATTTATTTCTAAGGGTTCCTGAATATGGGAATAAAAATTACTTTCTTCAGTCAAATTTAAGAATTGTTTATCAAAATGTAACTCGTCAACCTATATTCCTATGTTCCTGATAGAGCTGTTCCAATTAAAAGTTCAAAATGTACCTCAAAAGATGGAGAAAGTTTTTGGTCCTAAACTATTTTGATAAAGAATTCAGTTTTACTGTTTTATCTTATCAGGAACTTACTGCCTAGGAACTGAAAGAGCTAAATCAAAATGTAAATAATAAAAATGGAGAAGGTAAAACTCATTTCGCTACACAGCATATCAGTCACTTTAAAAGAAGTTCAAAATAATAATGTGTGCTCAGAGTTTCATAAGCAGCATTCCCCAGAAGGAAGCCAAACACTCAGCATAGCAGAAGGGCTTTCAGGAGCAAACACACATAAAGGCCCCTCATAAATATCCATTAGCCTGAAAATTTAACTTGGTCCCTTAAAATAAATAAAAGAGGTGGAAACAAGCACCAGTTCTTAAAAATAATTTAAAATGCTGCTATTCAGAGAGGAAAAGAAAAGAAGAAAAATTTAAAATACATACTGTTAGTGCCAAATCAGGTGGTTCAATTTTTACAATTGTTCCAGACATTTTTACTTCTTTTAGGAGTTCTCTAAGCACTGGTGTTTGTGACAAATTCTGGAATGCAGGATGGAAAAGAAAAAATAATTTACAGGCAAACCAATTCAGTTAAATACTTTAAGTGTCTATCTTTCCAAAAGAGAAAAACACCATCAACACTGCAACTTTTATTGTGTCTGTTACACACAAAGTAACATCATGCTCTTCCCCCAACTCTAACTGGTTCATAACTACTTCAGTACTGAGTTCAGTCGTCACCTCAGGTCTTTCTCCCAACCACCTACTATGAGGCAGCTACCCTACCCCTCCTACCGCCACCACCACCACATGCAGCCAGGAATTTATTTCTGTACTTGGTTCCCTTGTGTTTCTAATGCCCAAGTGATAGTTCTATGACGGCACGGGCCATGGTTGTTTTGAACCCTTTGGCACGCCAGTGCTTAGCACAGGGTTTTACTATCATGCAAAGTAAACATTCCCTTGAATTTTCTTTGAAAACACAGGAAGAAACTACGTGTGAGGGAAAAGCTCAATATTATCAGTAGCAAATATGCAAAAACATCCTAGCATTATGAGGAAACTACTAAGATCTTTTTAAAGGGGGGAAATATTAACATTGGCACCTGCATAACTGCATTGAAGAAACACGTATTTCCCAAATTACTGAGTCCTTTCACAGTTATTTGGGAAGTCGAATTCATGGAAGGATTTTCTCTCGCCATGTTTTCCTTTTTTTCTCTCTCTTGCTCATTTTTACTCTCCTTTTCTAGCTTTTTATTTTCAAGTTCAATATTACCATTATCTTTTGCTGCTTAAAAAAAAAAGAAGAAGAAAAAGAAACGATTTAGCAAAATGTGCAAGACACCCATACCAAATGCAAAGATATACTTGGGACCAGAATTTGTGAATTTTACCTAATAACATGATTTGCCACCTGTTTGATTTTAAATGTTTTATTACAAATAAATTATCATCAAGAGAGAAAAAGCAATAAACCAAAAATATTCAGAACTGACACAGGCAAACCAAACAGTATTCAGTATAAATCCTTTTAAATGAACAAATTTTTTTTACAAATGAGCAATCTTACCCTGTGAAATCAGAGTATAAAGCAATCAAGCAAAGAACATGGACATGAAGTAAATTTTTAAATGAAGTCTGAGAGTGGAAAACTAACCCTGGAGACTTCCCTGGTGGTTCGTTGGTTAAGAGTCTGCACTCCCAATGCAGGGGCCTGGGTTCAATCCCTGGTCAGGAAACTAGATCCCATATGCCAGAACTAAAAGTTCCAGCATAGTGCAACCAAGATCAAAGATGCCATATGCCACAACTAAGACCTGGTGCAGCCAATTACATTAACTAAAAAAAAAAAAAAAAAAAAAAAAAACCAACTAATCTTGAAGTTAGGAACAAAAACAATTCTGGCTCCACAAAAGATACCTCTGGGACTGTAAAAATCTAAAGGTGTTTTTAAAGCAGATGATGAAAATCAACCCTATTAATTTAATAATGAATGAAAAAAACCCGATAAGTATCTGGCCTTTTGAAGGAATCATAGGCACTTTACTTTCACATCATCCAAACAATGTAGCAGTTCAGTTCAGTTCAATCAGTCCAGTCCTACTCTTTGCCACCCCATGGACTGCAGCATGCCAGGCTTCCCTGTCCACCACCAACTTTCACATCATCCAAACAATGTAGAAAGATAAATCCATTATAAGGCAGGTCTGCCTTTAGCCCTGTGTTAGGGTAAGGGAGTGTAGAGTTACTGCTCATCGCTAACCCAGACTCTTTATCATGAATGACTATATTATTTCTCAGATTCCCTTCTAACTCCTTATAATTATCTATGTTCTTACTGTTTTACATCTTAACCAAAGATAGTTTCATAGTTTGAAATCAATCATTAATAATGATATTCGGCTATATGCAATGATAAAGTATGTGAAACTAAATACCCTCAGATAATATATATCAACATTACAGTCTATATTAAGAAACAAATGATGTTACCTGATTTTGGAGTTGTATTACCAGCCTGCTTTCTAACATAATCAACCACCTGACCCAATCGGTTTGAATTACAATACTGGACTTCATCATCACATAGGTAACACCTGTGTCCCAAAAGATCCCAGAGAAGAAAAGTGACAAACTGACAACCACAAAAGGAGACTAACTTTAATTCAGGGGACCCAAAGTGTGCAACCCTCAAACTGTTCCAGTAAAGAAACTGAAAATAAAAACGCTATGTTTTCTTGAAGACGACTATACATATTAACTCTGCTGTACTGTTAAAGTTAGCCTGAATTACAGCTACATATAAATACTGCGAAAATGCTCCGAACATGTTACAGAAATTATTGTTTGTAATGTGAAAGTTTTTTCTAATCATATGTTAAATTACAGACCTACATTATCAAAATTAACAAATTTTGCAGCTGACAAATAATGTTCAGTGAATGAGCTTCCTAGGTGGCACTAGTGGTAGAGAACCTGCCTGCCAATGCAGGAGACACGAGAGACGCCTGATCCCTGGATGGGGGTGATCTCCTGGAGGAGGGCAAGGCAACCCAGGCCAGCGTTCCCACCTGGAGAATCCCACGGGCAGAAGAGTCTGGTGGGCTACAGTCCACAGGGTCACAAAGAATTGAACACAACTGAAGTGGCAGCACATGTGCACGTTCAGTGAACAGTGCTACGTAAATGGTTTTTAAAGATGTAAAATTTTAATGATGCTAAAAGACAAGAAATACCAGCCTAACATTTTCATGCAGATTTATTGCCAAAATTTATTATCTCAGTTTATCTGAAATTTGTTCTTAGTGTTCCAACTCTACCATATGCTTTGTAATATCACGAGAGAAAAACAAAGGGTAAAATTTCCTACATCTTCTACATGCTATAATTGTTGTTTGTACAATACTAAGCAAAAGTTTCTCATAACATCACACTCTCTAGCCTTCTGAAAGTGTTGAGTGCATGTTAGCTCAGTAGCTCAGTTGTGTCGCTTTTTGTGCTCCCGTGGACTGCAGCCTGCCAGGCGCCTCTGTCCGTGGGATTTTCCAGGCCAGCATGCTGGAATGGGTTGCCAACTCCTCCTCCAGGGGATTTTCCCAACCCAAGGATCAAACCCAAGTCTCCTGCATTTCCTGGTTACCACTGAGCCAATGGGGAAGCCTGAAAGTGATGGTATGTAAACATATGCTTAACAAATTTAAACTTTCTTGGTCTTTAAAACAGTTCAAACTCCTCCATTCTCCAACATTTCAAATAATTTCCAGCAAACGGGCACAGGAGTTGAAACTCACCATACACTCCAGTTGTCCAAACTAAGAACCAGGCAATGAGGTTCAGATCTTGGTTTCATGTAGTGCTTCAAAGCATGCTGCTCCTGAGAATTTCTGCCACAGCCCTAGGGAATCATAATCATAAAACTCAAAGCCACAAAAACCCACCAGGAGAGAATTCACAATCTACAATGAATAAGGAGGTGGATCAAGAAATCCTGCCATTCTCACACTTTTAAAATTAAAACTTGAGACTCTAGCAGAGTCCATATTTCATTAGAACTTAAAGAAGAGGCACCTGAGGACATTTAAGGAAGAGGGTACTTAGGAAAGCACATACTGGAAGTACTCTCTTGCTCCAGCTTGCCCTTTCCAGTCCTAGCTAAACCATGCTAATGCAATCATTTGCGAGTTCCAGTTTAGACTCCTTAACATCTTCTGAAATATTTTCCTAACTTCAACCTTTCTTCACATACTTATTTTTTGTTTAATAATCCTAAAATAAAGCTCTGTTCATATACTCAATTCAAAAGTGATGAACTGCTCTCAGCAAACCTACTCAACAAACCTGATACCTTGAGACCCCAATCCACCTTTCCAAGGTTAACGCCCATATTCTATTTGAGTATCACCTACTAGCTAAAACGACCTTGCTTCCACAATATAGTTTTGTTAACATTATTCCATCTGTCTTGAAATTCTTTACCATTACTGCCATGGATCAAATCCCACTTGGTCTTCAGTATCTTGCTCAGAGGCCACTTCCTCTTAGAACCCAATGCCCAGGTTCCCAGATGAGGAAACACTGTTCCTGCTATAGACAAACTCCCACAAAACATGGTGTACGTTCCTGAGGGCATGCCTTATTTTCTACCTTACAGTAAAGCTGTTAATTTTGCTATCCTTTCTTCCCTTTCACACCCCTTCTGCAGGAGTGTAAATACTGAAGGCATGAAAAACAGAATTAATCTATTACCAAAGACTAGCAAAATGAGGGAGGTCAATAAGCATTAATTGAACAAGTTAAATGGGAGACTTCCACCTACATCTGCACAGGCATATTAACAAGAGAACATGACCAGATTATTCACCTCCAGCTGATTAGCCACAGCTAAGAAGCACATCTTCACTGTGTATCTATGTGAACCAGGCCTTCAACTCTCCGACGACACTGCTGTAAGTGGTCCTGTCTCTACTGCAGCTCTTAAAAAATATTACTTTGGGGGTGAAATATCCATCAATGGCTTCTAACCCTTTAACTATGATATCAAACCTACTGATTGAATTTATCCCATTCAACATTTAGTTCTAAAATAAATGAACTACAATTTGGTATTGATTTTGAAAATTCTAACACCAATTGAGGCTATCTGAAATAAACATGAGATATCTTAACAACTTATCTTAACAACTGTACTAACACTGTAAAACATAACTACCGGGATGAAAGTTAACAACACTAATACTGTCTTAACCCAAGGAATTAAAAAACTTGCAAAATAAATAAATTTTATAATAGGAAACGCATTATGGAAACTTTGTAGTAGTAAAATGTATTGATGCTCATCATATGTATCTAACAGGTTAAATGACAACTTTTCAAATACAAATAAATAAAAATGCTAACATAAAGTTTTGTAACTGTCTGGCCACAGTGAGATCTTACCTATCAGAATGGTAAAATAAAAAACTGTGACAATACTAAATGCTGGCAAGGATGGAGAGAGTAGATCACTCTAACATTACTGGGAAGAATATAAAATGGGACAGCCATTCTGGAAAAGCTTGGGAATATCTTAAAAACTAAACATTTAATTATCTTATTACCCAGCAATTGCACTCTTGGACATTTTCCCCAGAGAAATGAAATCTTAAATTCACACAAAAATGTGTACACAAATTTTCATAGCAGCTTTACGCATGATCACCAAAAACTGAGATCAGCCCAGATGTCCTTCAATGGGTGAACAAACCGTGGTACACCTCTACCATGAAATACCACTTGGCAATAAAAAAGAAGCAACCATTGAGACACAGGACTTGGGAAAACCTTCAGAAGTGTGTAAAAAAAGTCAGTCCCAAAACGCTGTGTATCACATGATCCCGCTTATGCAGCATTTTGAAATGACAAACTTTTAGGAGTAGGGAACAGACTAGATGTTGTGAGGGGCTAGGAGAAAGGGTGGCAGTCCAGAGGTGGGTATGATTTTTAAAAGGCAACATAAGAGCTCCATGTGATGTCGGAACTTTTCAGTACCCTGACTGTGGTGGTGGATACGAATCTACACAGGTGCCGAACCAAACAGCACTTACTACATACACAACACACATACAGCCCCACACGAACCAAGAGAAGTAACGCTGGGGAGACCGGATTAAGACTGCTGGACTGTATCCATGTTAATATCCTGGTTGTGATACTGCACTGTAGTTTTAGAAAATGTTACCACCGCTCAGTCCAGTTTCCTAATAGGTAAACTCAGCACCACCAAGGTTGATTAAGAGGCCCTCCTGACCTTTAGTATCATGATACCTGTGACCGTTCTGCCACCCAGATACCACCAGACCCAAGGTATTCATTCCCCAGAGGCCAGAAATGTGGCCTGGGGACAGGTCACAGCTCAGTCTGTCCATCCCCAAGAACCATCCTCAGTGGAACGAAGCTGCCTTCCTTACCATCAGTTCCATTCCCCAGAGGCAACCAACATCCAATGACTGGTCTAGGCACAGGACAGTGGCTTGGCCCCGTGCCGCAGTTCAGGACTTCCCTGATGACCAGACTCCACTGTGGGTTCAGCTGAGGCCCTGGAGCCCTGCCTCCGCCTAGGCTTGCTTCTCTCCCTGCTTTCCTAGTACAGTACCCGAGAATACTCCCCAGTAAACCCCCTACACACAAGTCTCAGAACCTATTCCCCAGGGAACACAACTACGCCAACACACATTCTGGTCACCCATACCATGCTTTTAGGTAATATCTTCTAAAATAAGTTCAGAGAGTTTAATACAATCCCAAATCAACCAGAATCTAAGCATACCTGATGGCCACATTTAAGACACAGCCAAACCGAAGGATTTTCTTCTGTTTCTTCTTCAGATTTATCTTTTACTTTATTGTCCATCTTACAATCTTGACAAATATTCCATTCCACATTCACTAAAGCTTTTTTCAAATTACCTTGTTCCAATCCTTTTCTAATGTGTCTGCACATAGGTTCTATTAAAACAAATAATAAATATGAGGTAGAATATGACTTTCTTCAGTTAATCTCAAAACTTACACCTGATTTCAACTTCAAAAATGAATTTACTCTATAAACTAATTGTTAGATAACCTAAAAACTTAAAATTTTTGTCTGATATTTGATCATGAGATGATTATGTAAGAAAGATTTTATACAAGCTTTGAAGTTCTAGGTATAATCACCATCACCCTAAATTCACTTCAATTTATTAATTGTATCTATTATCCTCTTCATCTTATAAGGTTGCAGAGAAGGTCCCTCATTCAGTCAACAACACAACTGCTGCATGTCTGGCACTGTAACAGACAATACAACCGAAAAAGTGACCAACTCACAGCTCGCTCTTTGAGCGGCTCACATTCTTGCAGGAGAAGCAAATAAGTGACTGCACAAGAATCTCTAGACACGCTATATGCATATACGTGGGGGCTTAGTCGCTCAGTCATGTCCAGCTCTTTGTGACCCCATGAACTGTAGTCCGCCAGGCTCCTCTGTCCATGGGATTCTCCAGGCAAGAACACTGGAGTAGGTTGCCATTTCCTTCTCCAGGGGATCTTCCCAACCCAGGGACTGAACACCCATCTCCTATGTCTCCTGCATTGGCAGGCGAATTCTTTACCACTGCATCACCTGGGGAGCAGTGCTATACAGTGACACAGGAGCAGTGACATCCTATAGCAGCACAAGAAGAGAAGGCTAAAGTCAACGGAAGTTCACAGAAGAGGTAATGCCTGTACAATCTTGGGAGATATGTATAGTCATAAACATTTCTCATACTGATTAAGCACTTACTATGAGCATGACACTGTGCTAACTGTTTACACACATTATCTCATTTAATCTACACAACCGCCATGAAAAGCAGACTGTACTATCCTCAATGATAGATGAGAAACCTTAAAGTTAGGGCCCAAGGTCACATAACTATACTATAGTGGCTATACTAGAATTTGGATTTAAGTCTTTTTAATTTCAAGCTCGTAGTTTAAACTATGATTTCATGGAGTAAACAATCTGAAAAGGCCTTGTGCTTAGTCGCTCAGTTGTGTCTAACTCTTTGCGACCCCATCGACAGCAGCCCATTAGGCTCCTCTGTCCATGGGATTCTCCAGGCAAGAATACTGGAGTGCGTTACCATTTCCTCTTCCAGGGGATCTTCCTGACCTAGAAAAGGCCACATCCCATTAACAAAGGGATGGAGATATAAAATGTAAAAGTGCATGCTCTCTTCTCAGAATGGCAGTCCAAGTGAAATAATGAGCAGCAGGACCTGAAAGTGAAAACCCCACTGGGGCCAGATCAGTAACAGGCTATGCAAGCCATTCTAAAGGGCTTCAGTTCTTTCATGGCTCCTGGAGGTTTAGAAACTCATAAAGTGGTACGATTAGCTTTATGTCCAATGAATATGCACCAAGAGAATACAAATGCAAATGAGATCATGTAAAAAACTACTAAAGCCCAGTAAGCTGTCAAAAACAACACAAACTGGAAAAAGAAAATATTCTTTTTCAACTAGCAAATCAGCAAAGATTTTTACAAATAATACCAACCTGTGTCATTAAAGGTTCAGAGAAATGTGTACTCTGTTATGCTGCTAGGGGGCCCCTACATTAGTAATACATCTCTGAATGGCAATAGATCCAAAAGAATCCTGAAAATATTTATACCTCAATTCAGCGATTTTAATTCTAGGATCTATACCAAGAAGATAACCAGATGTACACAGTTTGAGCTACAAAAATATTTACTAACACTCCATTCATAACACTGAAAAGTTGAAGATTACCTACATTTATAACAGTGGAGGATTACCCAAATAAATCATGAAATAAGCACCCATAGTCTTCTATATCAATGGAATAAATATCACACCATTAAAAATGTTGTGCAGACTATTAAATTACATGTCTATACAAACATTAAGTTAAAATGCAAATTACAAAATAACATAATCAAAACACTTTGATCCCATTTTTACATATTAAAATAGATGTCCATTCAGGGATACAAACATTACTTTAAAGATTTAATTGGTGAAATACCTAAAGATTCAGAAGAATCATCAATTGGAACAGTTTTTCCCTTTGTCCGTTTCTTTCCCATGTTGGCACTTTAGGGGTTACTTACTGACACAAAACAACAATCTAGAAAACAAGACAAAGTTAGCTTGACCAAAAAAACAAAGTTCTCTAGGATACAGTAACGTAACTAAACCATATCATTTTGTGTATCTATCATACTTTATAAGTTACAAAGACCATTCACATGTATCATTGTTTTCAATAAGAACCCCAGAAGTAGAATATTACCTCTGTTTTTCATAGCTTAGGAAACTGATTCTTAGTAATGTTAAGAGGTTTTCAATAAATGTAAAGGTCTGGAGAGAATTTGTATCTTCTCACATAGATCTTGAAGTCTTAACACTTTACACTATTAGGAACTCAACTTCTCACTACATAAATGTGGAATGGTGGTAGCACTTTGAAACTTTAATTTCCCTTTCTTCAAAGTTATCTTTCTTAGTTCTTGCAGGCAATGCAATTAGATTTATAATTTCTCAAAGAAAATTAAAATAATTCTGAAAACAATCTCCTAGAGGGAGTTAGAAAATTTTCAAAATAGTTTCAAAGCCAAATATATAGTATGATACACTGTTCTACATCTTCCCACACCAGAACTTCCTATAGATGTTAACTGAAAACTGACTATATCTGTATTCTTGGCCATCTACATTATTATATTCTTGACAAAATCAATTTGAAATAATATGACAAATCTGAAGTGAAGTGAAGTCACTCAGTTGTGTCCAACTCTTTGTGACCCCATGGACTGTGGCCTGCCAGGCTCCTTCATCCATGGGATTTTTCCAGGCAAGAATGACAAATCTAGCTAATATCATATCACCTCTTCAGTCAACAATTAAAAATAAGAACACATGAAAAATACTGAAAGTACATACAGGTCTACTTAATAATGATGTTGAAAAGTTGTAGTTAACATACATTAGAATAACTCAGTGTCAAAATTACTTAAATGACTATAATAATTATTTTACCTGGGATGCTTATAAAAATTCTGATTGCATAAGTGGAAAGTAGGACGTGAGAGATATATTTTTAAAACACTTCCCAATTAATTCTGAAAGGTAGCTGTCACCTTGGTCTGGTTTACAGTCTTAAAAATATTCCTCCTTTAGTTCTTAATGTGTGAGGGTAATTCACAGTAATCCCACAAGGTTTGTAAGAAAAATGAGTGCCAAATCATTAACTGTTACCCTTTTCAAAGATAAAACATTAACAAAGTTTCATTTATACAAAACCAATGTAGTTATTAACAGAACACAACTATATAGTTATATACAAAATGAGGGTATATTCTGATTTGGCGGAGGGGGGTGGGGAGGAACAGCACCCAAGTTCTTGTCTCCCTCCAGTCCATCTCCCTCTAATCTGTGCTGCATTCTAGTACAGACAATGTCTTCCAATGATGTCATTTTCATCAAATCACTCTCCTGATTCAAAGTACTTGACAGTTTTTCAACCCACTCTCCTGTGCTGTGCACTCATGGTCCCTTATAAATAGTCCTCAACACCCTCCTAACCCTGACTTTCATTACTTCTCAGAAAAGAACCACTAATGTTTAGTCATACAGTGCTTCGGATTTTCAAAGCCTTTTCATAAATATTATCTCATTTGATTTTCACAAAAGTCTTTAAATGGAGCATTGTGCTAAAGCAATAAACTCAAAATGATGAAAGATCACAGGGTGGCAGAAATGGAACTTAAATCATAGATCTTTTGGTTCCAAGGCAGAATCCCACAGACTCTTTGGAACCCTCCACTCCAAACACCTTGCCTTCCACCTCTAAGCCTTTACTCTCTAGCTGGGAATTCGCTCCATCTATCCAAATCTTCCCCATTCCTCCAAGATTTTCATTTCAATGGAGCCTTAGGCAACCAGTTGACTTTAAATAAACCACTCAACTCTGCTTTCCCAGCGTTCAGTGTGCGCTATTCATCTTGTACCCTAATCAGATACCTAAGTGAGATGCTTCTTAAATCTTTTACCTGGACATGTGTCATTTCTCTATCTGGAATCTGAAGTTCTAAGAGCAAGAAAGTGTTTTAGGCCTTACTTCTGAATCACCTACAGCATTTAGAACAGTGTTAACATATAGCAGATCCAGAAATACTTCTTGCATTCAAACAGAAAAAGAGAATAGTACCTGTGGCATTAAGGATGATTATAAGGTGCAAAGGTAGGTGTACAAGAATGAAGCACACAAATTCCGGTGAGAAAGAAAAAGGTAAAGAATGAAGAACTCTGCAGCAGTGAAGACAGCACTAGCAAATCTGGTTTTGGATCTGCTAGTTGCTCAGACGCCAAAGGAAAACTTGAAAGACGAACTGTAATTGCTGCAGGCAGAGGACAGTAGGGGGACTGCTTCAATGTGGAAAAAAAAGCCCTCCCAATAAATTTCTGACAACTATAAAGGGCATCTAATGAGTTGTGAAANCTACCGCACAATTGCACTCATCTTACATGCTAGTAAAGTAATGCTCAAAATTCTCCAAGTGAGGCTTCAACAGTACATGAACTCAGAACTTCCAGATGTTCAAGCTGGATTTAGAAAAGCCAGAGAAACCAGAGATCAAATTGCCAAAATCCACTGGTCATAGAAAAAGAAAAAGAGTTCCAGGTACACTTCTACTTTATTGACTACACCAAAGCCTTTGACTGTGCAGATCACAACAAACTGTAGAAAATTCTTCAAGAGATGGGAATGCCAGACCACCTTAGCTGCTTCCTGAAAAATCTGTATGCAGGACAAGAAGCAGCAGTGAGAACTGGACATGGAACAATGGGCTGGTTCCAAATTGGGAAAGGAGTACATCAAGGCTGTATATTGTCACCCTGTTTATTTAACTTTTATGCAGAGTACATCATGCAAAATGTCAGGCTGGATGAAGNATGCAGGTCACGAAGCAGCAGTGAGAACTGGACATGGAACAATGGGCTGGTTCCAAATTGGGAAAGGAGTACATCAAGGCTGTATATTGTCACCCTGTTTATTTAACTTTTATGCAGAGTACATCATGCAAAATGTCAGGCTGGATGAAGCAAAAGCTGGAATCAAGCTTGCCAGGAGAAATATCAATAACCTCAGATATGCAGATGCTTCCACCCTTATGGCAGAAAGTGACGAGGAACTGAAGAGCCTCTTGACGAAAGTGAAAGAGGAGAGTGAAAAGCCTGGCTTAAAACTCGACATTCAAAAAACGAAGATCATGGCATCTGATCCCATCACTTCATGGGAAATAGATGGGGAAACAATGGAAACAGTGACAGATTTCATTTTCTTGGATTCCACAGTTACTGCAGATGGTGACTGCAGCCATGAAATTAAAAGACGCTTGCTCCTTGGAAGAAAAACTATGACCAACCTAGACAGCATATTTAAAAGCAGAGACATTACTTTACCATCAAAGATCCATCTAGTCAAAGCTATGGTTTTTCCATTAGTAATATATGGATGTCAGAGTTGGACCATAAAGAAAGCTGAGCACCGAAGAATTGATGCTTTTGAACTGGGGTGTTGGAGAAGACTCTTGAGAGTCCCTTGGACTTCAAGGAGATCCAATCAGTCAATCCTAAAGGAAATCAGTCCTGAATATTCATTGGAAGGACTGATGCTGAAGTGGAAGCTCCAATACTTTGGCCACCTGATGCGAAGAACTGACTCATTGGAAAAGACCCTGATGCTGGAAAAGATTGAAGGCAGGAGGAGAAGGGGATGACAGAGGATGAGATGGTTAGATGGCATCACAGACTCAATGGACCAAGTTTGAGAAAGCTCTGGGATTTGGTGATGAACAGGGAAGCCTGCTGTTGCAAAGAGTTGGACACGTTGAAGGACTGAACTGAAGTGATGTACATATTTCTTCAGAACACTTATTTCTAACTTCCATGCTGAATTGTTAGCTCCGTTATAGTAGAGATCCTGCCTGTCTTGTTCACTGAGTTTTCTCCAGAGCCCAGTATAGTGCCTGATCCATAAGAGGACTTCAGTAAATACTCTGGAAGGAGAAACATGTTGAAAGCAATATTATATGGTAAGCATCATCATCCCCATTACACATATGACAAGACAGAAGCGGATAGTCTGCCAAGTACTGAATCACTATGCTGTACACCCGCAACTAATACCACATTGTAAAACAACTCTATTTCAATTTTTAAAAGTATCAGTGGATTTCCCAAGGTCACTCATATAGCTAGAAACAGTACAGAAATGAAAAAGTCCATGGTTCTTTCTGTTCCTCACAGCCACTTTGGAGATAAGACCATGATTCCTCCTTCCACCCCAAGTGATGCCAGGAAGGCCTCTTTCTGCAAGATAGATTCTCTGGGCTGAATCTCAACTTACAGATAGATGATCACCAGGAAGGAAGATGAAGAAGGATGTTCCAGGCAAAGGGAACACCAGACACAAGGCACATATAAAATTGCCTCATGGCAGGCACTGAGTACATAAAAATTATTTCATTGATTCAGTGTATTCATTTATCCATTCATTCATTCATTTATGTGTGCCATGCTTTTTTGAGATCTACTATATACCAGACATTTGGGGGTGGGGACATTAGAAATGCGTAGGTAAATAATAACACAAAACATGGACAATGCTAGTTAACCTTAATTGAGCCTATATTGTGTCCCAGATGCTATATTAAGTACCTTATGTGGACTGTTTCACTTTAAACCCTCATGACAAAGGTCCATATAGTCAAAGCTACGGTTTTTCCAGTAGTCCAGTAGGTGAGAGTTGGATCATAAAGGAGAATGAGCGCTGAAGAATTGATGCTTTTGAACTGTGGTGTCGGAGAAGACTCTTGAGAGTCCCTTGGACAGGAAGGAGATCAAATCAGACAAATCCTTAAGAAAATCAACCCTGAATGTTCATTGGGAGGACTGATGCTGAAGCTGAAGCTCCAATATTTTGGCCAGCTGATGTGAAGAGCCTGATGCTGGGAAAGACTGAAGACAAGAGGAGAAGGGGATGACAGAGATGAGAAGATTGGATGGCATCACCACTTCTATGGACGTGAGTTTGAGCAAACTCCAGGAGATGGTGAAGGACAGGGAAGGCTGGAATGCTGCAGCCATGGGGTCACAAGGAGTCAGACACAACTGAGCAGCTCAACAACAACAACAATGAGACAGGTACTCCCTGACACTGGTGCAGCCTGGTGTACCCATTCTACAGTGGAGCAGGTAGAGGCTTGAAGTGAAGTGAAGTCGCTCAGTCGTGTCTGACTCTTTGTGACCCCATGGACTGTAGCCTACCAGGCTCTGAGGAGCCTCTCAGTCCATGGAATTTTCCAGGCAAGAGTACTGGAGTGGGTTGCCATTTCCTTCTCCAGGGGATCTTCCCAACCCAGGCATCAAACCCGGGTCTCCCACACTGCAGGCAGATGCTTTACTGTCTGAGCCACAATAACTTCCTTAGGTCATTCAGCCCACAGACAGAAAACTAGAATTATTAATAAAATCTAGGTAGCTTGAATTAAAAACCCAAGATCATAACCCGTTGGTTATCTCGTCCTTTGTATAGCTCTTCTATTGAGGAGGGTCCATCATAAAATAAATTTCCAGAAATAATGGCACGCACATTCCTGAAAATCGTTGAGTTGCTGTCAGAAAGCTCTCTCCTCTCCCTGCCTCTTCTGATTATCCCTAGTGCTGGAGACCAGCCAGCTACTTCCTCTTCTGGAGCACACCCTGTAACCCCATTCCTCTGCCTTTGTCTTCATCCCTCCTGTCTTTTTCTTCCATAGACTTTGTGCCCTTAACACCCTTCACCTTCTGTCTAAGGTTGGCCCTGCCCGTGGCAGCCAAATTCAGTGTCATCCACCCCACCTGCAGCTGTCTGATACTTGGCAGGCTCTCCAGTTGAGAGGCCTGTGATCACTCTTTCCCCTGAGCAGAGCCAGACACGAAAAAGTTACCTTCAAATCCTGCAATTACGTCTCCCTAGATTGCAGCTATTTAGCTGGAGACACCTCTGCCTGGCCCTCCTGCGTGCCCAGCAAGCACAAGGCCCATGAATAACAGAGCAACATTTCAGAGCCTCTGGGGTAGTCCTCAGCCCTGAAATCATTTCCATTTGGGTCTTGGCTTAAGAAACATTTATTCTACCAATTAAGTGTCCTCTTCTCCACATACTCCCCAGGGTTTCTACTTCACACTCAGTCCCTTGCCACTCTGTTGAAGAGACTCAGAAGGATGTTTATTTGTTTATTTGTTCATTCATTCATTCTGACAGGCACTTAGTAAGACTCTGCAGCTACAAGGCTGAGCAGCCAGACACAGGCACCAGATAAGAATTTCCCTGTGTCTTTCTCCCTCGGTGATAGGGTGACAGAGAGGAACACTTATCAAGGATGTGTGGAGCCACAGAAACCTTCCAGAGGTGGAAATGATTAGGACAAACTTGAGATATAATCAAGAGTTAGCCAGGAAAAAGGAGATGAATAGTGGAAGCTGTTCACAATATGTGGGGAGAATTGAAGCGAGAGAGAACCTGGCCCATCTTGGGAAATGCAACCCCAGGTAGAGAGTGGATGCAAGTTGGAAACTGAAAGAGTGGGAGCTGGGAAGGTATAGGGAGGGATTGGATTCTCCTGAGCATCACAGGGGCATGTTGGTATCTTAAAGGCACTGGGGAAACACACCTTCCATATGTCTCATGTCAATGCCAACCGAGTTCTTGACCTCTCTTCTGGATATTTCTCCCAGGAGATCTTTGCCCACTATCAGCTCAGATCCTGGTAGCCCAGAGCAGGCCAGACTCTAAGACAGAATTGTTCAGCATATCTGGGGAACACAGAGAGAATGCAAGGTCCTTTCATTCTAGGGACTGGATAGAGACTTGAGCTGACAGGATTATAAGCAAGTTCTCCTCTTGATGCCAATCCAATCCCCTGGTGCTGAGGAAGCATGAGTAGGAGAGTGGAAGGAGCCTGTGGTGGGCTTAGTCTAGCCACTGACTCTGATTACTATGTGATTTTGTATAGATTTGACTCACTTTTCTGCACCTCAGCTTCTCCATCTATAAACTGAAGTGATTGGATGTGCTTTCAGCTTTGAGATTCTATGAGTTTCAGTTCAGTTCAGTCACTCAGTCATGTCCGACTCCTTGTGATCCCATGGACTGCAGCAATCCAGGCCACCCTGTCAATCATCAGCTCCCAGAGTTTACTTAAACTCATGCCCATTGAGTCAGTGATGCCATCCAGCCATCTCATTCTCTGTCATCCCCTTCTCNAGGCTCCCCCGTCCCTGGGATTCTCCAGGCAAGAACACTGGAGTGGGTTGCCATTTCCTTCTCCACTCCTGCTCTATACTGCTTATACAATTTAGTTTTCATCATTTAGCACAAAGGCCTTTTTTTCCCCCCTCTTTTCTAAAATGGCCTTAGGGCCATTGTACCACACCTAGAATGCCATTTTTTTATTTTTTAATTCTGTTCACACTTTAAAAGTCACTTTCACATAAAGAAATTGGCTGAAAAACATAGGTAACATGGCTACCTATCGCTCACATCACCTTATTTTACTTCTCTACTCAGCATTTATCACCACCTGGTATTTTTGTTTCATAGTTACCTATGTATTTACCCTCTGCCCCACCACCCCAACCTCGTGTGTGTGTTATTCAGTCTTGACTGACTCTTTGCGACCCCATGGACTGTAGCCTGCCAGCCTCCTGTGGGATTTCCTTTCTCCTCTGCCCCAGAAACAAGCAGACCTAAGCTCTTTGAGATGGGGGCATCTTTGTCTTGTTCTGTATCTCGTGGCTATATCTCTAGAACCTAGAAGTGTTTGGAACATAATTCTTAATACTTACTGAAGAAATTCAGTCAAGAGAAATGGTGGTACTTGACTATTCACAGCAGCCTTACTCATAATAGCCAAAAAACTGCAAACGGCCCATGTCTCCATCAAAAGAGGAATGGAAGAACTGAGGTATAGTCACTGAGTGGATACAGCTAAGGAATAAAAGAAATTACTGATACACACAAGAACATGGATACACACAATGAAGCCTTACACAAAGGTACCTCCTGGATAATTCCATCTCTATTAAGTTCTGCTGCTGCTGCTAAGTCGCTTCAGTCGTGTCCGACTCTTAGTGACCCCATGGGCTGCAGCGCACCAGGCTCCTCCATACAAGGGATTTTCCAGGCAAGAGTACTGGAGTGGGGTGCCATTGTCTTCTCCATATTAAGTTCTAGAATAGGCAAAACTAATTATGGTGTGGGGAGGGGGAAAAAAAGACTAATAGTTGCCTGTTGAGTTCCTTGAGGACTGACTGGGAAGGAACCTGAACGAATTTTCTGGGGTGCTGTAATGTTCTACATTTTAATAGGATTTGAGTTACCAAGGTGTATGAATTTGTCAAAACTCAGCAAATATACATTTAAGATATACATTTCCTTTTTACTTAAAAAAACTACATAACTGAAATCCTAATGTTATGCATGCTTAAGTACTTACAAGTAGACTAATGTCTGCAGTTTACTTTGAAATGCATTAAAAGTGATGGGATGGCTGAATTAGATCTATGACAAAGCTAGTTAGGCATTGTTGAGGTCAGTTTCTTAACCTTAGCACTACCAGCATTTTATACCAGCAAATTTTTTGTAGGGGGGATACCCTGGTGCACCCTGGTAAGTTGAGCAGTATCCCTGGATTCTACCCATTAGGTGCTCAAAGCACACACCCTTCCAGTTGTGACAACTCAAAATGTCTTCAGACGTTCCAAAAATCCTTTGGGGAGCAAAATCAACTTCCTCCTTCTCATTTCTTTGTGAATTGCTTCACTTGAAATTCTCTCAACTTTGCTGTAATGCTTGAAATGTTCCATAAAAGTTGGAGAAAGATTATTTAATGACACTGAAAAATGCTCACAAAACACCATGTAGAAGATGCAGCTATGACGACCTTTAAACACATCTTAAAAAGAAAAAAAAATTAGCAATGATAGTACCTAATATCAATACCAGCTTGTGCTGTACTGGGCTTAGTCGCTGAGTCTTGTCCGACTCTGCGACCTTGTGGACTGTAGCCCGCCAAGCATCTCTGTCTGTGTGGTTTCTCCAGGCAAGAATACTGGAGCTGGTTGCCAAGCCCTCCTCCAGGGGATCTTCCCAACCCAGGGACCAAACTCAGGTCTCGCGCATTGCAGGCAACTTCTTTGCGGTTTGAGCCGCCAGGGAAGGCCCAATATCAGGCGATAAATCTTATGAGATTTCTACAATGAATATGTAACATAGAGGAAAAGGTACATTGCGTATATTTAGTTGGTTAAGAAAAACATCTTTTAATTACTCTCGCTTTGGGGAGTCAGCTTAAAACTAGATTCGTGGCGATAAATTTCTTTGTTGGCACAGGGTCCTTCCTAGGGTCGCCACGGCCACCATCCACGCTCACCTGTCCCTACTGCCTTGCTACTTAGCGTCGTTCAGGGGCCAGCAGGACCGCTACTACCTGGGAAGATCTTAGGAATGCAAAACGTGGGACTCCAAGGCTACCTTCCCAATTCTATCTGCGTTATACCAAGATCCCCGAAGGACTCCGCCGCAAGTTCGAATTTGAGGAGCGTTGCTTCAATGGACCATATCCTGACCCAGGAAATTTGCCGGCCATGCTTCTCACTGACAGTGGCAGCAGCTAGGAAATGCGAATAGGGAAGAACAAAAACTATCCGGCTGACAGAAACGAAGCCGGGCCCAGGGATCCTGGTTTTATCAACTCCGACTTCCAGGACGCGCGGGTTTGAGAACGCGCATGCGCCCGTCGGGGAGGGCGGGGTCTCACTCTCCTGAGGCGGCCGGACCAAGGCTGTTTGTCGACTTCCGGTTCGCTAGCCCTGGGATCCTTTAGAGTGTCTCCGAATAAGAATCGGGCCGTTTATGCAGCCAGGAAGCGCGGGGTTACAGCACTGAGTGGCTCCATGGCTCGAGGTGAGTCTTCTGTCCACCTGCGGACCGGGAGTTCCTACGCTTCGGCGGCCCAGTCCACCTCTCGGTAACTCGGCGACCTGGTGGCCCCGCCTTCCCACTAACTTCTCACCGCTCATTGGTTAGAACTAGCTTCGCGTTTCTTGACCCCGCCCACCCTCGCCGCTCTACGCCGCGTCCCGCAGCGCCCCTCCCCCAAACAAACACACCACACACATCATGAACATGGTCTGTGGTTAGGATAGGGGCCAGGGGAAACTTTCTGAGTAAGTTAGGACTTGGACAGCCAAGTCCTTTAAAAGAAATAATAGTCAAAATTAAAAAAACTGCAAGGGAAAAAGAAAGGAAGCTCGTGTCATTCTGCGTTCTTACTGTGATGTTCACTAAAACCTTGAGTCAGAAAATCCTGTTCAAGGTGTTTCTAGGACTGAAACCTCGTCTATGAAAATAACTGGACAAATCACTTATTTGTGACATCACTCCGGTAGCTGTCCACCCATGCGTCGCTGAGACCCAAACCTCCAAACTCAATGAGGCCTGTTCCCAAATTAACTCACTCCCCGACTGACTAAACAAACGTGCTTTTAGAGAAATGCCCAGTTCAGTTCAGTTCAGTCGTGTCCGACTTTTTGCGACCCCATGAATCGCAGCACGCCAGGCCTCCCTGTCCATCACCAACTCCCAGAGTTCACTCAGACTCACGTCCATTGAGTCCGTGATGCCATCCAGCCAGCTCATCCTCTGTCGTCCCCTTCTCCTCCTGCCCCCAATCCCTAAATTACATCTTCAGCCAGATCTTTAATAAACGCTGTAGTCGTTCCATCTAGCTGCCTGCTGGACGTCTCTACTTACTAGGTGGCTTAACAGACATTTCATTACCTAGTCTGTTTAAGACCAAGCTTCAGATTTCTACCATCTTCCCCATCCAAGTAAATGGCAGGTCCGTTCTTCCAGTTTTCTGGAAGCCTCGGAGTTATTCTTACATATCACATATAATTCATCAATGATCCTGTTGGTCTACTCTTAATACATGTCTAGAACAGGAACAGTTGCTCACCACCTCCACTACGATACCCTAATCGAAGTCACCATCATCTCTCCTTCTATCATTGTAGTGCCTACCTGCTAACTCTGCTTCCATCCTTCTTCCCAGCAGTGACTGTGAGCCTTTAATAAATCAGACCCCTTCAGTGGCCTTCCATATCAGTCAGGATAAAACCCCAAATCCTGGGACTTCCTTGGTGGTCGAATGCTGCAAGATCCCCAGTGCTGCAACTAAGACCTGGCACACCCGAATACATAGTAAATATATAT
>SJYA01000280.1:206852-286517 GCA_006410615.1 Neotragus moschatus
CACCACACACATCATGAACATGGTCTGTGGTTAGGATAGGGGCCAGGGGAAACTTTCTGAGTAAGTTAGGACTTGGACAGCCAAGTCCTTTAAAAGAAATAATAGTCAAAATTAAAAAAACTGCAAGGGAAAAAGAAAGGAAGCTCGTGTCATTCTGCGTTCTTACTGTGATGTTCACTAAAACCTTGAGTCAGAAAATCCTGTTCAAGGT
The DNA here is from genome assembly GCA_006410615.1 of Neotragus moschatus. Lineage (NCBI taxonomy): Eukaryota > Metazoa > Chordata > Mammalia > Artiodactyla > Bovidae > Neotragus > Neotragus moschatus. The sequence continues at coordinate 207,064 of SJYA01000280.1, forward strand.
GTTTCTAGGACTGAAACCTCGTCTATGAAAATAACTGGACAAATCACTTATTTGTGACATCACTCCGGTAGCTGTCCACCCATGCGTCGCTGAGACCCAAACCTCCAAACTCAATGAGGCCTGTTCCCAAATTAACTCACTCCCCGACTGACTAAACAAACGTGCTTTTAGAGAAATGCCCAGTTCAGTTCAGTTCAGTCGCTCAGTCGTGTCCGACTTTTTGCGACCCCATGAATCGCAGCACGCCAGGCCTCCCTGTCCATCACCAACTCCCAGAGTTCACTCAGACTCACGTCCATTGAGTCCGTGATGCCATCCAGCCAGCTCATCCTCTGTCGTCCCCTTCTCCTCCTGCCCCCAATCCCTAAATTACATCTTCAGCCAGATCTTTAATAAACGCCGTAGTCGTTCCATCTAGCTGCCTGCTGGACGTCTCTACTTACTAGGTGGCTTAACAGACATTTCATTACCTAGTCTGTTTAAGACCAAGCTTCAGATTTCTACCATCTTCCCCATCCAAGTAAATGGCAGGTCCGTTCTTCCAGTTTTCTGGAAGCCTCGGAGTTATTCTTACATATCACATATAATTCATCAATGATCCTGTTGGTCTACTCTTAATACATGTCTAGAACAGGAACAGTTGCTCACCACCTCCACTACGATACCCTAATCGAAGTCACCATCATCTCTCCTTCTATCATTGTAGTGCCTACCTGCTAACTCTGCTTCCATCCTTCTTCCCAGCAGTGACTGTGAGCCTTTAATAAATCAGACCCCTTCAGTGGCCTTCCATATCAGTCAGGATAAAACCCCAAATCCTGGGACTTCCTTGGTGGTCGAATGCTGCAAGATCCCCAGTGCTGCAACTAAGACCTGGCACACCCGAATACATAGTAAATATATATTTTTAAAAAATCCTAAATCCTAGCCATTCCCTGAGTTCCAACACGACTGCCCCTTATTTCCTCTCTAATGTTTTGTCCTAAAACCCTGCCCCTGGCTCACTGCTCCAGCCACCTGGTGTAGCATCATTCTGCTTCCTGGGCTATGGACATGCTGTTCCTTTTGCCTGGAAGACTTTTTGCTCATGTCAACACATGGCTTTCTTCTTCAGTGCCTTCAAGTCTCGTTCCCCTTCAGTCACCTTAGCAAAAAGGCTGTCCCTGGCCAGCCTGTGTATAATTGAACCACCCCCAGCAACTTGCACCTTATTTATCTTCTTCATAACAGTTATTCACTGGACATATATGTGGGGTGCAGGGGAGCGGTGTATGTGGTGCTTCCCCAGTGCCTCAGTGGTAAAAGATCAGCCTGCAGTGCAGGAGCTGCAGGAGACGTGTGTTCAATCCCTGGGTTGGGAAGATCCCCAGGAAGAGGGCATGGCAGTGTGTGTGTGTGTGTGTGTGTGTGTGTTCTGTTATCATAGTCTGTTCCTACTAGGTTAATTCTCTGACAGCAAAGATGTTTTTGTTTTTGTTACTTTAGTCCATCATTACAGTCTTAGTGCTTGACATACAATAGGTACTCAAGAAATATTTGTTGATTGAATATAAAAATAACAAGCTCTTTATGGCACTTACTCTGTTGCCAGGCATCATTTTAAGTACTTCCCACACATCCTCATTTAATAACTTACAGCAGCCCTGTCATTCCCATTCTGGAGATGGGAAGAGTAAGGCACAGAAAATTAAGCCACCTGCCTCAGGTCACACAGTTGGTAAGTGGCAGAGCCAGAAGTTGCCTCTTGGCAGTGTGGCAACAGAGTATACTTAACCAAAGTAAAGTATGATAAAGTATGATAAAAACCAAAGTAAATTCACCTCCTCTAATAACCATCTAACAAGTTGTTTCCTAGTTCCCCAACTTCAGTAGGACTAGAAAAGATAAGGAATTCTAATAATCCAGGGATTTTAAATATTTCTGAAGCTATATATATATATTTATAGATATATATATTCCGAAGATATATGTGTGTGTATATACATATATCCCCTGGAGAAGGGAATGGCAACCCACTCCACTATTCTTGCATGGAAAATTCCATGGACAAAGGAGCCTGGTGGGCCACAGTCCACAGGGTCACAAAGAGTCAGACATGACTGAGCGACTAAGTGCACACAAACACACACACACACACACACACCCACATATATATCTTTTGGCCTTACCACATGGTACAAGCAGAAGAAAGCAATGGCACCGCACTCTAGTACTCCTGCCTGGAAAATCCCATGGACAGAGGAGCCTGGTAGGCTGCAGTCCATGGGGTCATGAAGAGTCGGACACGACTGAGTGACTTCACTTTCATGTTTCACTTTCATGCATTGGAAATGGAAATGGCAACCCACTCCAGTGTTCTTACCTGGAGAATCCCTGGGACAGGGCAGCCTAGTGGGCTGCTGTCCTTGGGATCGCACAGAATCAGACATGACTGAAGCGACTTAGCAGCAGCAGCAGCACGGTATGAGGGGATCTTAGTTCCCTGACCAGGGATCAAACATACACCCCCTGCAGTGGAAACACAGAGTCTTAATCACTAGACCACCAGGGGAAGTGCCAAGGTATGGCCAGATTTAAAGGAACCATGACTTTCTCTAGGCTGAAAGTTCTACTGGAGCTAAAGAAGTGAAGGGCCGCCTGCAGGAGCTTGGTCATAGGTCATTGTCAGAATCCCACCAAAGCAGGGAAAGAATAATGAAGAAATACCCTGGCCTCTTTCTCCTCTCATCCTCTGCTATAGGCTGTGGAGGTCAGCTGTCCAGAGTCCAGGGGAGGCTAAAGAAGGACCAAGAATGGGTTTAGAGGACAAACAGTAAGTAGCAGAAGGGAAAATATTCCAAACGATGAGTCCCTGAATTGTATCTGGGCAGTTGGACTTGTGAAGAAAGGACAGGTTCAGGTCCGTGCTGTTTCTCTTGTGCTTTCTTACCCTGCACACCTTTCTTCCCTCGGCACATTATGCCTCCTCCTCCCTTGTGTAAGTCTTACCCTTCCTTTAAGGCTCATCTCAAATCATGCCACCTTCCTCAGATCTTTTTTTGATGACCCATTTTATTGATCATGCCTTCATTTTAATCCTTGTGATAATACTGGTCACTGAACACTTGGCCTTTTTACCTTCACTCCTCTATGTTTTATTAGATATAAGTCCTGATCTTCAAACTAAATAGTTCCAGAAAGGAATGAAGGATGAAGCTCTACAGATAATAGCTGCCCAGTCAACCTTTACCAAAGATGAAAAGGAAGTCCATGAAGACGCCACCAACTGAAATAATTGTGTTTGATTACCCAGAGTAAATTCTTGTTGAGGAGGTAAGCCATGTTTCCTCTGCATAAGTGGGATTCAGTTTTCCATTCAGAAGCATAACTCTTATTCCTTTCTAGTGAGTTTAGAGGTACTACATGCTAATCATGAACTTCAAGCAATATAGAAGCATACAAATTAAAAATGAAAATCCTTGTCTTCTTCTGTCAACCCACATTAGCCAACTGTTAATAGTTTTGTGAATTCTCTTTGTGATTTTTTTTTCATGTATGTGTGATGGTAAGAAGTAATAGTAATATTATTGATTAAGATTATTTATATTCAACCTATTTTCATTTATTTTTTTATTTTTATAATCTACTATTTTAAGTAACCATACATCATGAACATCAATGTCAATATCCATTTTTTAAGTTATTTCATAATATTCTACTGTTTGGGTGTACAGGCATATCTCATTTTATTGCACTTTGCAGATAGTGTGTTTTTTGTTTTTTACAGATTGAAGGTTTGTTGTAACTCTTGAGCACATCTCCTGGTGGTATTTTTCCCACAGCATTTGCTCCCTTTGTGTTTCTCTCTCACATTTTTGTAATTCATACAATATTTCAAACTTTTCATTATTACCACATTGGTTATAGTGATGTGACCAGTGATCTTTGATGTCATTATTGCAAAAAGATTATCATTAAGGTACATACTTTGTTTTTTTTAGACATATTTATATTGCATACTTAACAGAATACAGTGTAGTATAAACATAACTTTTATATGCACTGGGAAATCAAAATATTTGTGTCATTCACTTTATTGTGATAACTCACATTATTATGTTGGTCTAGAATTAAACCTGCAGTATCTCCAACGTATGCCAATGTATTTACTTAACTACTGTTCTGTTGCTGAACAATTAAGCCATTTCTGATTTTTTTTTCTTATTATTAACAGTGACCATCCTTAGAAACACAGTTTTATGTGTTGGTTTTTCTTTCGGGCAGTTTCATAAGATTGGCATTTTTAAATCAGCTTTCCTTATAACAACGTTTCCCCCTTTTTCTTTTTTTTTAATGCCAACTTGATAAATTAAAAATATTGTGTTAGAGGGACTTCCACTTTTCAGGATACTTTTCCTAGTCTTCCCCCAAAGAATCATGATATATATATATATATATAAAAGACAAAAATATTCTGAAAGGTGGAGAGAGGGTGGCAGATCAGTGAAGGACCTCGGGACCCAAGGAAGGACATGATGATCACTCCTTTGGATATTTTTTTTTTTGCCTCAAATATCCCAGACTTGACTCGGAAGAAGCAGCAACCCATTATAGTCTGCTGGTGTCATATTTTACCAGTGTCAGTAAAATACAGAAACCTTATGTCTCTTTTAATTCAATGATATAATAATCTTAAATTTTTCTTCTGCATACATTTAGAAGAACAGTCTTATAATTTGTGATTCAGCCATCAGATATGTAGTGCCAATATTAAGAAACCCTGAAAGAGAGTCTAAAGTCTAGACTCTAGAGTTTCAACAAAGTCATCTTTTCTACGGCATACACAGAGCAACTTTCCAAAGTAGCTGGTGTTGACAGTTCTGAGCCCTTCTGAAGTTCTGCAGTTCCCTTCCCCACCCGACCAAGCAGTTAATAAAGGAAAGAAAGCTGAAATCTATGTTAGCTATGACTCAGTCACCCCTTTCCATCTTCCCATATTTTGTTGACAGCTTTTATCTGTCATTTCCTGTCCCTTTATATTTAAGACTCTACTCCTTTACTCTAATTTTAATGGAGGGAAAAGAAAGGGAAATAAATACATGTGCTCAGCCTCCATGTTTTATTAGATGGCCCTGTACTTTCTTGCAAATGAAAATAAAGTTATCAAATTCTAAAAAATGTTTTAAAATCCCATTTTTGTTAGAATCTTGTAATCTTTATAACCTTGGAGTGGGGAAGAATCTTTTCCAACAAAGATTCAAAGTCCAGAAGCTGTAAGAGAAAAGGCTGGTGAGTCTGCCTCCTTAAAAATAAAAACTCATTAATGGCTCACACAGACACAGAACACCATATAAAGACTGTATGCCAAGAATTTTTTTTAAAGCAGGGGACTGTGTGAAAATTTTAAAATTCCATGTAGCAACTTTCTGGAAGGCAACTTGACAATATCCAAACTTGTAAAATGCTGTACCAATCAGCCACTTCTGCAAACTTATTCTTGTATTATTCACAGCTCACAAAACTGTGTGTGTTTGTGTGTGTGTGTGTTTGTATGTGTGTGTGTATACATAAAGTTCCATTATAGAAGTGTTTGTAATAGCAAAACTGTGGGGAAAATCCCAGTGCCCATCAGTAGATATGGAATGCAATAAATTATGACATATCTATCTGATTCACTATGATAGTCAACCACCAGAAAAAATGAGATAGATCAATCTATGTGCTTACAGTGAATAGATCTCCAAAATATATTTGGTGGGGAGAGAGTTAGGAACTAAGGACAAAAGATTGGTAAATATCACCCCTTCTAGATACATTTTAATTATATATTTCATTCTCTACATTTATTTACACATTATACCACCATGGTATATGTGTAATGCCTAAAATGTTTCTGAAACACCAAAATCTCTGCCTTGGATAGGGGGCTTAGCTAGGGGAAGCAATCATAAGCAGCAAACTGTGTCTTCACTTTTTAACCTTTCTCTGTCATTTGAATTTTATAATCTTGTAATTTTTTGCTATTGTTGACATGTGTTACTTGAGCTATGGGATAATTAGCCTTTATTTCCTGTTTTTTACATTCTTCTATTTTTTAAAAACTGATGAGTATTAAGAGAAAAAAATGACCACACATCTAACTCTCTTCCTTATTCTTTTCATTCTGAGTTTCCAAGGTAACCAGTCAAAGCTTCTCTCCTGGTTATATCATTGATATGACTTTTGACTACACAATTAGTTTACTTCCATATAGTTGCTCATTGTGGTATCTCAGGATCCCACATCAACTATCTACATATAGAGAAATTTGGTGCCTGGGTTTCTTTGGAGTTTTATCACTGTCATTGGGTTGTCCTATAGTTTGGATCCTTGGTGGTACTTTAGTCGTTCAAACGCATCCAACTTTTTGCCTCCTCATGGACTGTAGCCCACCAGGCTCCTCCATCAGTGGGATTTCCTAGGCAAGAATACTGGAGTAGATTCCTGTTCCTTTCTCCAGGGGATCTTCCTGACCCAAGGATCAAACCTGGGTCTCCCACACTGCAGGCAGATTCTTCACCAACTGAGCTACCAGGGAAACCCTTTTTGATCCTTAGTATATTACATCTGAAAGTAACACCGAAGGTATTCTGATTAAATGTCATATTTTATTAAGAAATCAGATTTTCAGTAAGTACCCATATTCAATATGTACCGATGTTGAGTTCTCCCAAGACTGTATTTATAAATGTCTCTCTTATCCTTACCTTCTTAGAAACTTACAGGTACCCTGAAATGTCTGAGATTGAACAGGCAGAGGCCCAACTCTCTGAGTTAGACCTGCTGGCCAGTATGTTCCCTGGTGAGAACGAGCTCATTGTGAATGACCAGCTGGCTTTAGCAGAACTGAAAGAGTGCGTTGAAAAGAGGACCATGGAAGGACGATCTTCAAAAGTTTACTTTACAATCAGTATGAACCTGGACGTATCTGAGGAAGCAGTGGTAATTCAGTGTTACTTTTGGAAGCATTGAAATATGTCTCAACTTAAAGCAGCACTTAGGGCAGTTTTTCTCTCTCTCTCTTTTTTTAATCAGGTGATGTTTTCTCTGGCCTGTATTCTTCCTTTTAAATACCCTGCAGTTCTGCCTGAAATTACTGTCAGGTATGTTACAGACCCTGGCCAACTTTGGAGGTCAAAACTAATCTGAGAAGAAAAGCACTTCTCAAGTTTGTTCTGAGAAAATTGATTTAATGTTTAATCCCATATCTTTTCCATCAGGTCAGAATTATTAAGTAGATCCAAGCAGGCTCAGCTGAATACGGATCTGACTGCATACCTACAAAAGAAGTGTCTCGGAGATGTCTGTATACTGAATGCCACAGAGTGGGTTCGAGAACATGCTTCTGGCTACATCAGCAAAGACGTCACCCCATCCCCTGCTCCAGGAAGTACAGTCCAGCCAGGCGACCACATTCTCACAAGGCTCTGGATCTACAGCCATCACATCTACAACAAATACAAAAGAAAGAATATTCTTGAATGGGCAAAGGAGCTTTCCCTCTCTGGGTTTAGCATGCCTGGGAAACCTGGTGTTGTTTGTGTGGAAGGCCCACAGAGTGCCTGTGAAGAATTCTGGTCAAGGTTGGCTATCACAACCTTTTTGTTGTTGCGCTGAGTCTTCGTTGCTATGTGCGGGCTTTCTCTCCTCTTACAGCGAGTGGGCACTACTCTCTAGTTGTGGTCTGTGGACTTCTCCTTGTGGCTTCTCTTGTAGCAGAGCACAGGCTTTAAACACACAGGTTCAGGAGTTGTGATTTGCTGGCTCTAAGATGCCAGGCAGGGCTTCAGGAGTTGTGGTTTGCGGGCCCTAAAGCATGCAGGCTTCTGGAGTTGTGCCTCATGGGCTTAGTGGCTTCACAGTACGTGGAATCTCGCTGGACCAGGGATCAAACCCGTGTCTCCTGCACTGGCAGGTGGATTCCTATCCACTGTATCACCAGAAAGGTCCAAGGTTTTCACAACTTCTATATGCCTTGTCAATTATTACAGTATGCAACATGATACTCAGTTCACTTCAGTCGCTCAGTCATGTCTGACTCTTTGTGACCCCATGGACTGCAGCATGCCAGGCCTCCCTGTCCATCACCAACCCCTGGAGTCTACTCAGACTCATGTCTATAGAGTCGGTGATGCCATCCAACCATCTCATCCTCTGTTGTCCCCTTCTCCTCCTTTCTTCAATCTTTCCCAGTATCAGAGTCTTTTTCAATGAGTCAGTTCCTTGCATCTGTTGGCCAAAGTATTGAAGCTTCAGCTTCAGCATCCATCCTTCCAGTGAATATTCAGGACTGATTTCCTTTAGGATAGACTGGTTGGATCTCCTTGCAGTCTAAGGGACTCTCAAGAGTCTTCTCCAACACCACAGTTCAAAAGCATCAGTTCTTAAGCACTCAGCTTGCTTTATAGTCCAACTCTCACATCCATACATGACTACTGGAAAAATCATAGCTTTGACTAGATGGACTTTTGTGGCAAAGTAATGTCTCTGCTTTTTAATATGCTGTCTAGATTCATCATAGCTTTCCTTCCAAAGAGTAAATGTCTCTTAATTACATGGCTGCAGTCACCATCTGCAGTGATTTTGGAGCCCAAGAGAAAAAAGTCTGTCACTGTGCCATGTATCACAGATACTAGATATGTGGAAATATATGATACTAGAAATGTGGAAATCNATCATAGCTTTCCTTCCAAAGAGTAAATGTCTCTTAATTACATGGCTGCAGTCACCATCTGCAGTGATTTTGGAGCCCAAGAGAAAAAAGTCTGTCACTGTGCCATGTATCACAGATACTAGATATGTGGAAATATATGATACTAGAAATGTGGAAATCTGTGTGTCCCTGCAGTCATATCAGGATTTAGTCTAAAACAGCGCTCACATTTGGTCAGTTTACTCCTCTTACCTGACACATGGTACAGAGAAGATGTTCTGTAGGTAGACATTAAATCCCGCCCCTGCCCACAACACTGTCTACTCTCCCCTCCATTTCTGTGGATCTGATTCTTCTCTCATCTTAGCGATGCTGTAAGTTGTGTGTACCCTGTGGAATAAGATTTCTAATCTTATTTGTCTGAAAGTGAGAAATGAAAGGTATTAGTCGCTCTGTCATGTCCCTTCCCTTCTCCAGGGGATCTTCCTGACCCAGGAACTGAATCCGGGTCTCCTGCATTGCAGCAAATTCTTTACTGCCTGAGCCACTAGGGAATCTTATTTCTCTATTGATACCCTAAATGACAAGCCCCTTCAAGAGGTCGAGACTCAGAAATTTCTACATTTGTAAAATGCTGATACCAGGCAGTCATAATAGCAGTAAATGAGTTTGGGGATGGAATATGAAGGAAATGGCAACCCACTCCAGTATTCTTGCCTGGAAAAGCCCTTGGACAGAGGAGCCTGGCAGGCTTATAGTCCATAGCATTGCAAAACAGACATGATCACACATTACTGGAATCATATTAGATTAAAATAAAATCCATGTGAGGTGAAGACATTTCTTCTAGGAGAAAGCATTGATAGATCTATTTATAACTTCTATTTTCAGGGCTTTAGAATACGCATCTTCAAATTTTCTACTCTGAAAATTTCTTTTCAGGCTCAGGAAATTAAACTGGAAGAGAATTTTAATTCGCCATCGAGAAGATATTCCTTTTGATGGTACAAGTGAGGACATGGAGAGACAAAGAAAATTTTCAGTTTTTGAAGAAAAAGTATTCAGTGTTAATGGAGCCAGAGGAAACCACATGGACTTTGGTCAGCTGTATCAGTTTTTGAATGCCAACAAATGTGGGAATGTTTTCCAGATGTTGTTTGGTGTGGAAGGACAGTGAGCAGGGGAGTGGCTGAAAGTGTTTTGCCACTGTTGGTCCTTTGACTTTTTCCTCTCTTTTGCTTGAAAGATTAATTTGACTTTAGTCCTACTCTAGAATGTTGAGGAGGAAAAAAAGTATAAGCAATGTAGCAGAAATGCATCTGTTAAAAATATGTCGTGATTAGAACTGAGTTTTAATTTATAATCTTAAAATTGTTGATAGACATTTCTTGACTTACAAGCTACCTATTTTGAAAGAGAAGCTAATTATATTTAATTATAACATTGGTGGTCCAACTTGCCACCCATTCCCAACCCCTTTCCCCTGTATCTGTCTCCACTAAAACCTGAAAAAGCTAAATGCTCACTGTCTCAGACTCTCTTGCAGCTAGCGTGCCCGGGGGACATAGCTTTGACCATGGAACCTCTGGGAAAACTTTTCCTTCCCTGATTAAAGTGATAGATACAACTAGGGCACCTCTTCCCTCTCTTCTGTCACAAGCACCAAAATGATCACTGGAGCTGCAATAGTCCTTTCAGCCTGAAGGAAGGAAGGGTGAAGAGAGCCACAGAGATGCCAATCCTCAAGCAGTTGAACCACTGATCCAACACTAGCGCTTCCCTATCTCTAGACAGCTTATTAGGAAATAACACCAGTTTTATTTGTATTTCTGTGCCTGTTACTAGCAGCTGAAAGTGAGTTTGCCAGTTAGATTTTTTTCAGAGCATTAGTTTTGCATGTACCCCAGCCATTTGGTACAAAAACAGGTGGGATTTTTCTTAAACAGAGTTTGCAGTTCATCTCTATTTTTGTATGCTCACGCTCTGCCCTGCTCCTTGGCTTACCTCACAGAAGGCTTCGAAGACNAAGTGAGTTTGCCAGTTAGATTTTTTTCAGAGCATTAGTTTTGCATGTACCCCAGCCATTTGGTACAAAAACAGGTGGGATTTTTCTTAAACAGAGTTTGCAGTTCATCTCTATTTTTGTATGCTCACGCTCTGCCCTGCTCCTTGGCTTACCTCACAGAAGGCTTCGAAGACTTTTTAATAGGTCTCAAGCGTGCATGGAATTGGTAATTTAGAGCATTCGCTTTTGGCAAATTGGATTTTGACACATTTTTTTCATTTTGCAAGTGGCTTTCTGTAAATCTACTTTCAGCAAATTGACCCACTCAAATAAAGACACAACCTGGTTTTCGAGACTCTGCATAAACCAGTTTAAAAAGTGATGATTAAATATTTACTAATTGCTAGCACTCAGGTTGATCCTGTGTGTTGGGTGTTCCTTGAGGAGTCAGACTCTGATAGAGGGACAGGTCGGGCTCAGGGTCACAATACATTACTTGTCTTAGTAAAACAGTCAGAGGAAACTTCTGTGGCCATCACTAAGTGAATCAATAAGCACATTGTGCCACCTATTGCCCAATGCTAGGTAGAAAACAAAAGCGATAAAGTAGAACTACAAGGAAACGTAGATAGACCTTGGATATACACACAGCGAAGAGTCCAAATGGTGTTCATGGATGCAAGTCTTACATGCCTTCTCAGGTTCCGCCCCTGCTGCCCGCCTCCCCGGTGCCCTGTCAGCTGCCACCACACAGCCAGATGGACCAGCTGTACCTTAGTTTCTGACTTCCCCCACCACTTCCAGATTTGGATGGAGTCCCCCACCAAACATGATACCGACGTGGCAACAAGCCATCAAGGGGGCCAGGTGATGCCCATGTTACTTTCAGCAGGGCTAAACTGCTAAAACTTATTTACTCCTTGTACATTATTTTAATGAAAAACACATTGTATGTATAAATATATAGATCTCTCATAATATAAAAGCATTGACTACAATAATGTAGCTTTATAAGCTTTCTTCACAGACAACTGTCAAATTTAGACATTCAACTATTAACACAGTGACCAAGAGAAGTACAGTTTTCAATTGCATAATTAAGAAATTTTCTCTGAAAATGAATCGAAGTATTACTCAATACTTTAATAAAGAACTACATCAATAAAGAAAACAGCAAGTTAGATAGTTTGCCTACATTATATAATGTAAAAGACACAGTAAAAACTAAGAAACTAAAGTTAAATGTAATAGGCAATATAGCTTTTTTAGACTTTCACCAGTGATTATGGGCTTCCCTGGTGGCTCAGGGCCTGCCAATGCCGAGACAGAGGTGTGATCCCTGGGTTGGGAGGATTCTCTGGAGAAGGAGATAGCAACCCACTCCAGTGTTCTTGCCTGGGAAGTCTCATGGACAGAGGAACCTGGCAGGGTACAGTCCAGGGGTCACAAGAGTCAGACATGGCTTAGTGACTAACTGACCAAACCAATGTACTACGTATGTAAACATCCTTAAATGTAAAATTATTCAGTATGATTGTATGATGTTTATTCCACAATGACAGTTTGTCAATGTATTAATCTGAAAAATATCTTGAACTGAAATCATCTGTAAAGAAATTATAACTAAAGTCTTAGTCTTAAGTTATGTTTAACATAATCAATAGAATCTATAGAAAGCAACAGTGTTGGCAGGAAACTGGCTACATAGCCATTTTTATTTGTAAAAGTAATTCTGCTACAAACAACAGTTTTCTTAAGTCAAAACAAAATCAAAAATTCTAAATTGAACCTCATAAAACCAAATTAAGTTTGGATTAACAAAGTCAAACCTACTCCCTGCACGTTACTTTGACAGAGTGTATTAAAAAAACAAAACTGTTATCTGCTGTCTAGCAGAATTGATGATTACTTTTGGCACCTATATAAAAGTAGCAAGCACAGATTTTTTTAAAAAAGAAAGTTGTATATCAGGGAAATTTGACAGAGTGCATTAAAAAAAAAAAAAAAAAACTGTTATCTGCTGTCCAGCAGCAGCAGCTGCTGCTGCTAAGTCGCTTCAGTCTTGTCCAACTCTGTGCGACCCCATAGACGGCAGCCTCCCAGGCTCCCCTGTCCCTGGGATTCTCCAGGCAAGAACACTGGAGTGGATTGCCATTTCCTTCTCCAATGCATGACAGTAAAAAGTGAAAGTGAAGTCGCTCAGTCGTGTCCGACTCTTAGCGACCCCATGGACTGCAGCTCACCAGGCTCCTCCATCCATGGGATTTTCCAGGCAAGAGTACTGGAGTGGGGTGCCATTGCCCTGATGATTACTTTTGGCACCAATATAAAAGTAACAAGCACAGATTTCTCTTTTAAAGAAAGTTGTATATCAGGGAAACCCAACAATGTATCATTCGTGAAATTCCACTAAAGCTACCAGGCAGCCAAGAGTTAATAGAACATAAGAAGAACTGATGCAGTGCCAAAGAGTGCTCAAACTACCACACAATTGCACTCATCTCACACGTTAGTAAAGTGATGCTCAAAATTCTCCAAGCCAGGCCTCAGCAATACGTGAACCGTGAACTTGCAGATGTTCAAGCTGGTTTTAGAAAAGGCAGAGGAACCAGAGATCAAATTGCCAACATCCGCTGGATCATCAAAAAAGCAAGAGTTCCAGAAAAACAATCTATTTCTGCTTTATTGACTATGCCAAAGCCTTTGTGTGAATCACCAAAACTGTGGAAAATTCTGAAATAGATGGGAATACCAGACCACCTGACCTGTCTCTTGAGAAATCTGTATGCAGATCAGGAAGCAAGTTAGAACTGGACATGGAACAACAGAATGGTTCCAACTAGGAAAAGGAGTATGTCAAGGCTGTATATTGTCACCCTGCTTGTTTAACTTCTGTGCAGAGTACATCATGAGAAATGCTAGGCTGGATGAAGCACAAGCTGGAATCAAGATTGATGGGAGAAATATCAATAACCTCAGATACGCAGATGACACCACCCTTATGGCAGAAAGTGAAGAGGAACTAAAAAGCTTCTTGATGAAAGGGAAAGAGGAGAGTGAAAAAGTTGGCTCAAAACTCTACATGCAGAAACCTAAGATCATGGCATCCAGTCCTGTCACTTCATGGCAAATAGATGGGGAAAGAGTGGAAACAGTGGCTGACTTTATTTTTCTGGGCTCCCAAATCACTGCAGATGGTGACTCCAGCCGTGAAGTTAAAAGACTCTTACTCCTTGGAAGGAAAGTTATGACCAACCTAGACAGCATATTCAAAAGCAAAGACATGACTTTGCCAACAACGGTCGGTCTGTCAAGGCTATGGTTTTTCCAGTAGTCATGTATGGATGTGAGAGTTGGACTATAAAGAAAGCTGAGCGCCAAAGAACTGATGCTTTTGAACTGTGGTGTTGGAGAAGACTCTTGAGAGTCCCTTGGACTGCAAGGAGATCCAACCAGTCCTTCCTGAAGGAAATCAGTCCCTAATATTCAATGGAAGGACTGATACTGAAGCTGAAACTCCAATACTTTGGCCACCTGATGGGAAGAACTGACTCATTTGAAAAGACCGTGATGCTGGGAAAGATTGAAGGAAGGAGAAGGGGATGACAGAGGATGAGATGGTTGGATGGCATCAACGACTCAATGGACATGAATTTGGGTGAACTCCAGGAGTTGGTGATGGATAGGGAGGCCTGGCTTAGTGCAGTCCATGGGTCGCAAAGAATAGGACACGACTGAACTGAAATGAAGGACAGGGACAAGTACATTACTTGCCAGTCTCCTGTCGCCCCCTCCCCCCCCAACAATGATTACAACTACTTAAGAAAGTGAAGTCGCTTAGTTGTGTCCGAGTCGTTGCGACCCCATGGACTGTAGCCCTTCAGGCTCCTCTGTCCACGGGATTTTCCAGGCAAGAATACTGGAGTGGGTTGCCAGTTCCTTCTCCAGAGTATCTTCCCGACCCAGGAATTGAACTCGGCTATACCCACATTATAGGCAAACGCTTTACCGCCTGAGCCACCAGTGAAGATCTAAGCCCACAAAAATCTGCAAAGGGGCACCAGGAGCCTTTCCCTTTAGCACCATCTGGCAATCTGACCCGCCACGTCGTAGGAGGGATGTACGCCTTCAAGTCCTCTGCCTCTGCCATCTCTACGAAATATCAAAGGCAGACATCTGCTCCTTGAAGGAGTAGAACCCGGGGAGGGAAGACTCCGGCTCAGCGGCGTAAAGCAGGTGACTGGCTACCTACGGACACCAAATACACCTGGACAGACTTCACGCGCTTCGCTCACACGCTCGCAGCGTTCAGTCACCGGACCTCCGCCTGCCCAGCTGGGAGGCCCCTACGCTGACTTCACACATGCGCCCCGGAAGCACGCTCCCTCTTAGGGGCAAAGGCGTATTGAGGTTGTCCGGCAGGGGGCGCTGGTTTCTGATCTGTCTGCAGGATGCTGACCCTGGCTCTCGTCCTGCCCTGTGGGCTCGTCCTTCAGGCGGGCATCCTCCAACCCTGCCAGCGGCTTCTCTGGTGTTGAGATGCGCTTTTTTTTCTTTTTAATATTTATCTTTCGGGGGGAAAAAATGGCATCGATCCACATTCTCTTGGGATTGCCGAGGTGTTGCTAACAGCTGGAATAATTGGAGGCATGATGCTTCAGGGACCTGAATGGTGTCTTCGAGGACCAGGGTGTCTGTCCCTGGGTCTTAACCAAGGAATTACTGAAATGGAGACTTAATTATTTTTTTAATATTAAAACTATTTTTATTTCGTTTTAAACTGATACTCTATTGTTTGGAACAAATCGAAGTCGTTTCAGAGAAATTTAAATGACCCGAGTGCTCAACAATATTGTCTTGTTTAGATATTTTGAAGTTCGAATTAATGATTCTTTAAATAATACTAAATTTAACCGAAACTAAAATATGATAGAAAAAGTAATTTATTTAGAAAAAAAATTCTGTTTATTGACCTAAAGTTCGTTTTATCAGAGTTCTTTTTTAAAATACAATTTATCAAAATACAATTGATTTACAACGTGTTAACTTCTCTATTACAATAAAGTGATACAATTATACAAATATATACTTTCTCGGAAAAAGTAAATTTTGATAGACCATCACTTTTGTTCTTAAAATATTTTCAGACTATCTATTTTCAAATAGTCCCTGAAGAATCATTTGCTTTGGATGATTAAATATACAAGATTTGCTCATGCGATATGGAGACTTAATTTTTTTCCTCTGGGGTGTTTGGCATTTTGAGTTTTGTAAACTTCTTTTCTTTTCTCCCTACATCCCAAAATACATGCAAGTAAGTCTGTGAAATACATTTTTACTGAAAAGGTGACCACTGTATAACATGTACAAATAACTGGATATAAAACTCACCCATAACTTTGTGCCCAGGAAGAAAAATTTTTGTTTTATGTTTTTTTAGTATATTACTTTTGAATATGTGGTCTTTTTTAAAACAAGTCAGTGTCCGTGTTGCTTTGTTATCTGCCTTCTTTGATAAAAAATAGGTTGTAAACATTTCCATGAAATTAAATATTTTCAAGACTATCTTGTATTCAGTTGTCTGAGTGGACTGTAATTGATTTCAGCAGTTCACTGGTTAGTTGTAGTTTCAAAAACAAAGCTGCTCTGAGCATCCATTATTATCTTTTCAAGTTAGATTTCAAGAAGTGGAATTTCACTCTGAAATTCTGGATTTGTCTTGCTAATTGTACTTGTGAAAGGTTGAGAAATGAAAATTGCAAAGACATAAAATTTCCTTTGCCCTAGATTTTTACCAACATTGGTTATTATCATTTTGCCAACTGGAAAAAAAATCTATAGGTGTATATTATCTTCATTTGACTTTTGATCTGGGTCAGGAAGATCACCTGGAGAAGAGCATGGTAACCCACTCCATTATTATTATTATTTTTTTTAGTTTTTTAAAAAATTACTTATTTTTAAATGTAAGGATAATTGCCTTACAGAATTTTGTTGTCTTCTGTCAAACATCAACATGCTTCAGTCATAGGTATACATATGTCATATGTCCCCAGGTAATGTGCATATGTTCTTGCCTGGAGAATCCCATGGACAGAGAAGCCTGGTGGGCTGCAGCCCATAGGGTCGCAGAGTCAGACACAAAGGAAGCGACTTAGCACTTGACCTCATTTGACTTTCAGTGTGAGTTAATAACTTTTTATATGTGTGCTGGTCAGTTATATTTCTTTTGCTGTGAATTGCCTGTTTATGCTTTACTTAATTTTTATTTAAATGGGCAGCCTTAAAATATTTTTTGTAAGAATTTTTAAAATAGAACTATTTTAACCTTAGTTATTTCTTTCTCTAAGATTTTTTTTAATGTGGACCATTTGTTTTTTCAAGTCTTTATTGAATTTGCTACAATATTGCCTCTGTTTTATGTTTTGGCTTTTTTGGCCTAGAAGTATCTTAGCTCCCCAACCAAGGATTGAACCCACAGCCTCTGTGTTGGGAGGCCAAGTCTTAACCCTGGACCACCAGGGAGCTTCCTGTAAAAAAGTTTTTTAATGGTAAGCCTATTAACAACTAGGTAATGTTGCAGATATTCCCCAAGTTTGTCTATTTGTTTTTTTCTGACATAGAAAAAAAAAAACTTTCAAATTAATGCTACTTAAACATATCAGTCATTTTCTTTATGGTCTTCTGTCTTTGACACATTGACTGGGAAGAATACTTCCCTACTCCAGGATAATTTGAAAATGTGTCTATAGAACCTCATAATTTTTTTGTTCGTTTTAAAGCATCTTATTGTGAAGTAGATAGGTAACATCCATACTATTTATTTTACTATGAACATTTACCTTATTGGAGAAGGAAATAGCACCCCATTCCAGTACTCTTGCCTGGAAAATCCCATGGGCGGAGGAGCCTGGTAGGCTGCAGTCCATGGGGTCGCTAAGACATGACTGAGCAATTTCCCTTTCACTTTTCACTTTCATGCATTGGAGAAGGAAATGGCAACCCACTCCAGTGTTCTTGCCTGGAGAATCCCAGGGATGGGGGAGCCTGGTGGGCTGCTGTCTATGGGGTTGCACAGAGTCGGACACGACTGAGCGACTTAGCAGCAGCATTTACCTTATAGAAAAAGGTGAAAAGAAGTAAAAAATGAAGCCATGGTCTTACCAACTCCTTTAAGAGAACTTAGCCAACAAGCAGAAGTTTACCATTCTATTACACAAGTGTGGCTGAAAGCCTCTTGTGTACTTTTGCTGATTACAATCCTATTCCTTGGCAGTATTAACCCCACCCTAAAGAATTTATCATTCCCATATATCTCTTTGTACTCTCATAATGTATGTGTTTCTATGCAATATCTTGTGGCGTCATTAAAAAAAATATATTTATTTAACTCCATCACGTCTCAGCTGCAGCATGTAAATCTAGTTCCCTGACCAGGGATTGAACCTGGGCCTCCTGCATTGGGAGCTCGGAATCTTAGCCACTTGGCCCCCAGGGAAGTCCCTATGGCTTTATGTTTTTCTTTTTTTTTTAATTTAATTTTATTATTATTATTATTTTTTTCCATCTCAGATGTACATGAGTTCCCAATCTTGAAACCCGCCCCCCCCCACCTCCCACCCCACATCAACTTTCTGGATCATCCCCATGCACCAGTCCCAAGCATCCTGTATCCTGTATCAAACACAGACTGGCGATTCATTTCTTACATGATAGTATACATGTTTCAGTGCCATTCTCCCAAACCATCCCACCCTCTCCCTCTCCCTCAAAGTCCAAAAGTCCATTCTATACATCTGTGTCTCTTTTGCTGTCTCACATACAGGGTTATTATTACCATGCTTCTAAATTCCATATATATGTGTTAGTATACTGTATTGGTGCTTTTCTTTCTGGCTTACTTCACTCTGTATAATCGGCTGGCTTTATGTTTAACATTCAGTTATCAGCAATTCATTTTAGAGTGCTGCATGAAGTAGATGATGAATCTGCCTACAATGCAGGAGACCTGGGTTTGATCCCTGGATTGGGAAGATCTCCTAGAGAAGGGAACAGCAACCCACTCCAGTATTCTTGTCTGGAGAATCTCATGGGCAGAGGAAACTGGCAGGCTACATATCAGTCCATGGGGTTGCAGACAGACAGGACTGAACAACTAACACTTTCATGAAGTAGGTACTCAAATTATTTCTTCAAAAGGTAAGCAGTTGATTCAGTGATTTTTTTTTGAATGATCTATATTCTTCAGACATAGGACATGCCACTTTCATCAGAGTCTGAGTGTGAGTTCCAGATTTGCTATTCTATTTCAGTTTAGTCCTAACAACACCGTTAGGATCGTGTTGGCAGTATCTTGAGTTTTGAAGTTTATTAGGACAAACCGTTATTATGCCTGCTTTCCGAAGTATCTTTCCTTATTCTTTCATATGAGCTTTTGAGATAGTTTCGAGATATCTGAAAACAAAAATCTCACTGAGAATGCTGTTGGGAGTATACAGTTTCCAAACTTAGCTTTTGAGAGCTGACATCTCAGCTACTGTAATTCCCCATCCTCTTTCTAGTTATGACCCTAAGATTTGTAGCCTTTTTCTCCTAGGTACTGCATCTACATTGTTTTAATTTTTATGCATTTTGAATTAGACAATTATCTTTAATTAGTTCTTTTACTTTAAAACCTGTTTATTATTTGATAATGTCAAAATAGATGTTATAATCTGACATGACAAATTTCTCTTTGTTATTTACGAAAAATATCCTTTAAATTCTTTTATTCTTCCAAGTAAACTTTTAAATCATATTTCCAAAGTGCATTAATTCTTTGGATTACATCAGTTATGGATATTTTGATTGGAATTGACATAATATTTGGAGAATGCAATGGCCACCCACTCCAGTATTCTTTCTTGGAGAGTCTCATGGACTGAGGAGCTTGGGGAACTACAGTCCATGGGTTTGCAAAGAGTCGGACATGATTGAAATGACTGATCATGACATAATATCACCTCTTTTGGTAGGGACTGTTTAGATTACTCTTTTTTTAAAGGGTCTCATCTTAAAAAGATTAAGTAATGCTGACAAAGACGAGCACTGGAAACTGTTACATAATGGAGACTATTTTCAAACGCTCAAATAATAAAATGGGGCTTTAGGAAAATCAAACGGAGACCTGTGTGGTTTGGAATAGTTTGAAGGTCCACATCAAGAGGTATGGATCCTTGTTATGAAATGTGGATAGTGTCAAGGAAATAGAAATAAAATCATTATAGTTATTTTGAAGTAGGAATAAGTAGAGTTTAGTAAACTGGCATAGCTAATCACTCTGGTCTTCTTCAAATTTTAACAAGACCTGAGAATATTGTTAAAAATGCAAAATCTGATTTAATAGTCCCAAAGTGGGCCTGACAGTATGTATTTCTAAGAAACATCCAGATGAGATGGTGATAATTGCATTTTTAAAAGTCTAACATTTTCAAAATGGAAAATTTTCATTGGAAAAGACCCTGATGCTGGACACGACTGAGCGACTGAACTGAACTGAACATTTTCCCACCTTCCTTCAGCCACTACCATGTCATTCTATTGCTACCCTTGTATGCAAATACCTCCCATTTGGCTCAGGCCAATCTCCTACTGCTGGTGAAAAATTGCTTAGTCATGTCCAGCTCTTTGCAACCACAGGGACTATTCAGTACATGGAATTCTCCAGGTCAGAATACTGGAATTGGGTAGCCATTCCCTTCTCCAGCGGACCTTCCCAACCCAAGGATTGAACCCAGGTCTCCCACGTTACAGGCAGATTCTTTACCAGCTGAGCCACGAGGGAAGCCCTCATTTTACTTATAAGTGAGCAGTTATGGAGGATCAAGGGCTCAGACCCTCCTCTAGCAGCTTCCTTTGCTTAATCAAAAGGGAAAAAGGGAAGGAACACATCCTTACAGAGTGGACGTCACCAGCGTGAACTCCGCCACTATGATGTAAGGCCACTTGGAAATACAAGCAAGCCCGAGTGGCTCTGAGCCCTGCATTGCTTGGGACACGGTGCAGGTAGTTAACATCTAGGAGCAGAATCAGAAAAAGCTGCGTTCGAGTCCTGTCTACACTGTNCCCCCCTCTCCCCCCGATTTCATTAAGAATTGGTTCAGTGTCAGCTCCCCCTGGAAGGTTACCTGGCCAGGGTAGCAGGGGGTAGCATTGTGAACAAGGGAGTGGAGTGGGAGATAGTTAAGGTGAGCCTGGAGTGCACGGAGTCTCTGATCACGTCGCTCCTTCACTTAAAAATCTGCTGTGGCTCCCCACATCCATCAGGGTATAGGCAAAGCTCTTACGATGATATATATGCACGATATGGGGTCTGCTCTGGCCCCTTTGCATCTCCGACCCCATCTTCAGCTTCCTTGTCTCTCACTCCATCAGGCCAAACTGATCTCTTCCCGAACCTTGATCTTGCATGGCAGGCTCCCGACGCTCTTTTGTTAGGTGGCTCCAAATTTTGCCCGAGACATCTCAGTGAGGTCTCCCATGATCACCCTATTTTCAGTTGTAGCCTTCCCCTCCACCCCCACTTCCCTGTTCTCTTTTCCTGCTTTATTTTATCCCCTTGCATATCTGCCTTCTAACATACTATTTGTTGATTGTCCTGCTTCATTTACTGTCTTGCTTCTTTAGAATATTAGCATAGGATATAAGTATTTTATGAAGGTAGGTGTTTTTATCTGCTGCTATTTATTATCTTTGGGACCTAGAACACGGACTGGCATATAGCAGAAGTTTACTAAATAGTTGTTTAAACCCCAGAGTGGACTAAACATACAAGACTGAGAATGTCATAATAGTGTATTTTTTATAAAGATATTTTTTATGGTACTTTAGGTTTTTAATGGCACAGTCTAATTTCATGAAGATGCATCTTTCTGACCCAGTTCTAGTGATTTCAGTGCCACTATTTTCTTAGATCTGTCAGTTTTCTTTAGCGGTTAATAATATCAACAATAATAACAGTACCTAGGCTGTGTCAGTACTCTTTTAAATGCTTGCATCCTCATTTAATTTTAATTTTTTATTTAAAAAATTTTCTCAATGTTTAGTTTTGAAGTATTCCAAATATGAGGAAAAGTTGCAAGAATATTGGAGCAACAACTCATAAATTCTTTACCTAGAAATACCAATTGGTAGGGCTTCCCAGGTGGCACTGGTGGTAAAGAACCAGCCTGCCAGTGCAGGAGCCACAAGGGATGCAGGTTCGATTTCTGGGTAGGGAAGATCCCCTGGAGGAAGGCATGGCAACTCACTCCAGTATTCTGGCCTGTAATCCCGTGAACAGGGGAGACTGGCGAACTGCAGTAAAAGGGTTACAAAGAGTCGGACACAACTGAAGCAGCTTAAGACACACACACAAACCAGTTGGTAGTTTGGTCACGTTTGCTTTCTCTTTCTAAATATATGTATTTTGCCTAACCGTATGACAATTAGGGGCAGAAATCATGACCCTTAATTGCTAAATACTTCAGCATGTACATTCTAAAAATAGCAACATTCTTCATAGCCATGAGAAATTATCGCATGCAGAAAATTTAACTTTAGTACAATACTATTATCTCATAATATACACTATTATATTCACATTTCTGTGGTCATCTCAGTATTGTTCTCTATAACTTTTATTTTAGATACAACAGTTTTAAAAACATTGGTGATCCATTGAAGGATCATTCATTCCATTTAGATCTAGGCAGTTTCTTAGTGCCTCTTTTTTGTTTGTTTTTTTTGGAGGAGCATTCTTTTATAGCATGAACAATTTGGCAGAATGTAGGCAACTGACTTGCTTAACTTAGATTTGTCTAATTGTTCCTCATAATTAGATTCAGGTTAGTTTCTGACAGAAATACTTCCTTGGTGATGTCTTTCTTAGTGCCTTTCACACCAGGGAGACACATGGTGCCTGCCTGTCTCATTATGGGTGGTGTATGTTTAATCACTTGATTAAGCTGATCTCCACAGTATAGGTTTCTCTTTCCACTGGCTATCAACAAATAATCTGTGGAATGGTAGTTTGAGATTAGGACTAACCTCTTACAGAATATCACTTAATGGTTTTGAGCATCCTTTGATGATTCTTCCTGAAATCAATTATTATTTTGGTAGTTTGAAAACTTTATGTTTTCATGACTTCACCCTAAGTAATGATTTCATTACTGTTACCTTATTTTAAGCCACCTTCCCTGGTGGCCTAGAAGGTAAAGAGTCTGCCTGCAATTCAGATGACCTGGGTTTGATCCCTAAGTCGGGAAGATCCCCTGGAGAAGGAAATGGCAACCCACTCCAGTATGCTTGTCTGGAAAATCCCTGGATGGAGAAGCCTGGCAGGCTACAGTCCATCAAGTCTCGAAGAGTTGAGTCAAAGCTATGATTCTTCTGGTAGTCATGTATGGATGTGAGAGTTGAACCATAAAGAAAGCTGAGTGCTGAAGAATTGATGCTTTTGAACTGTGGTATTGGAGAAGACTCTTGAGAATCCCTTAGACTGCAAGGAGATCAAACCAGTCAATCCTCAAGGAAATCGGTCCTGAATATTCATTGGAAGAACTGATGCTGAAGCCGAAGCTCCAACACTTTGGCAACCTGATCCGAAGAACTGACTCATTGGAAAAAACCCTGATGCTGGGAAAGATTGAAGGGAGGAGGAGAAGGGGGCGGATGACAGAGCATGAGATGGATGGCATCACCGACTTGATGGACATGAGTTTGAGCAAGCTCTGGGAGTTGGTGATGGACAGGAAAGCCTGGCGTGCTGCAGTCCTTGGGGTCTCAAAGAGTCGGCTATGACTGAGCGACTGAACTGAATAACTGATTCCCTTTGCTGTATACCTGAAAATAGCAAAACACTGTAAATCAACTATACTCCAATAAAAAAGAATTTTTTAAAAAGTTTGCTGTTAAGAAAAAAAAAAGATCAAATTGTGAAAAGGCATGACATATTCAGGGAGCTTTGTATTCAATCTGAGTCTGGAACACACATGGTGGGAACAAACTTAAGAGAGGGGAGGAGGGAAATGGGACGAGGAAAGCAAAGAGTGGCAGGAAGGTGACTGGAGAGGTTGAGTCCAGATGGTGAAAATCTTGAAAGTCGTCCTGAATTTGGTCTTTAAACTGTAGATTCAGGGTTGCCACCTCAAATGCCTCTAGAAGCTGGGCACAAAAGAATGAAGTAGGTGTGGTATAAGAAAATTAACTGCCAGAAATAGAATCTAAGTTCTTAATTTTTGAACTGTGGGTACAAGTAGCTAATCCACAATGGAGAAAGTAATGAGAAGCAGTAATTACATTTTAAATTCAAAGTAGACCTTGAAAAAGATATAATGAGTTAAGAATAGTTTGTTATTTTTGAAACTAGAAATCTGATACCTTTTCTTCTGCACTGTCAGCTCTGATCTTAAGATCGGTTCAGCCTTGACTCCTTCAGCATTTTATTCTATTTCATTATTCTGTTTCACGATGAAACTTCACTCATGAGATTATAGAGAAAATTCCAATGTCTTAGTGTCATCACTGTTGGTTTTCAGAATCATACTTCACTGACTTCCTTTGTAGGTCTTTTAAAACATTAATTTTGTTTTCTAAAAACAAAGTCTGGGTTTGGTTGCCACACACAGGTTTTTCCCAGTTCTCCTGGGTGGACTTCTCACTGCAGTGTCAGTTGCGGTTGAGGCTTGGTGTCCTTGCAGCATGTGGGCTTTTCCGGGACCAGGGCTTGAACGCATGTCCCCTGCACTGGCACGTGGATGCTTAAGTCCTCTGTAGCTCTTTATTCATGTATCAGTATTGAGAAAGGTGGACCGAATAATGTTCGTTCATTTTAATAAAGTCTCAAAATAGAAAACCTTTTTTGAAATTAGTCTTAAATGCTTCTGTTTTTCCTGGGGAAAAAGATGAGTCCATCGTTTTCATTTCTGGTCACTCATTTCAGTTCAGAAAGTAGTCCAGATGATAATTTCTTGATAAATGAGTTTCCCAAACACAGTTTTTCTGGGTATCAGCAAACTAAATCACACATTTGTATTTTCAGACATTCTTACAGAGAAATAAACAGATGAGTTTAGATGGGTTGTAATGTCATCCTGGACATTGAACTGAGGCAATTGCTTATTAGATGACAGTGAATACATTAATTTCTTTCAACAGTTTAGATATTTTCTGTATCTGTCACAAAGAATCCTACTGGAAGCTACCATATTATGTACCTTCCAACAAACCACTGACTATCATTCAAAACAAAAGAATGTATCTTATATCCTGACCACTGTATTTATTTTTATGTCCATAACTAATGTAGTTTGTAACCATTTTAGCCCATTAGGCTAGGCTTTGGTATGTGGAAATGAGTGTGTCTGCCCACAGGGAACTCTTGGTCTAGAAGTTGCTGTCATTAGGCTTGTCTTGTGATAGTTGCTTAGTAATTTCTTGAATGAGTGAATGAATGAAAAGATACAATCCATTTAAGACTTAATTTTGCATCAGTACACAGCACACATATATGTGTATATATACTATTTATAAAAAAATTTGAAAAAAATTTCACAAAACAGTACTTATTCTTACCACATGTGATGTATTCTGATACTTTAAATTTTGTTCTATTTCTTTAAAATGACCTATGGGCTGTTAAGTTGATATCAGGAACCTCTAATGACTTGTGTGTGTGTGCATGCTCAGTCACTTTAGTGTTTCTGACTCTTTACGACCCTGTGGACTATAGCCCACCAGGCTCTTTGTCCATGGGATTCTTCAGACAAGAAAACTGGAGTGGGTTGCTATGCCCTCCTCCGGGGATCTTCCCAATGCAGGGATCAAACTGATGTCTGCCCATGTCTCCTGCATTGCAGGCGGATCTTTTACCCACTGAGCCATCTGGAAAGCCCCTAATGGCTTGTAGTCATAACTTAAAAAACATTGTTCTGATGTTTAGGAAACCGGGAAATAGCTCCTAGGATCATTATCATCAAGTACTTGTGATAGAAGTATTCATCTTTGGGGAATATTACAGTAAAGGCATAGGCTAGGGGGAAAATGTCCTCACATGAGTTTGCTTCCTTGTGGAAATTGTCAGGGAATTATTCTGAAGAACTCAAAGTTAAATTTTGAACTCTTCCTGAACTCTGACTGTTTTTCTCCCTACTCTCTCACCAGCCTTCAAACAGTGGCCGAGCTGCAGAACTCCTTGCCAAGGAACAGGGAACAGTGCCTGGATTTATTGGTTTTGGAACATTTCACAGTGACCTAGGCTATGTTCCTGCTATTCAAGGAGCTGAAGAAATAGACAGTCTTGTGGATTCTGATTTCCGAATGGTGCTGCGGAAACTTTCTAAGAAAGATGTCACAACAAAACTAAAAGCAAGTTTTGTTTTCATTAAAATGATCAAGAGAATCTTTTTGTTAAGATGTCATTGGTTTTTTTTTTTTCCCCCTGGCCAGATTGCACATCCAGAGATCTAACCTGTGACCCCTGTGTTTGAAGCGTGGAGTCCTAACCACTGCACCACCAGGGAATTCCCATCATTAGCATATGTTATATAAAGAACAGTGAAATCATTTACCACTAATAAATACTTCTACAATTGTACTTTTTTTCTGATACATTTTGTATTTGTCTTCTGGATTATAAGTTAGTTTGTTGTTCTGCACTTTTTAGAATCACTTTGGAATTCTGCCTTGACATTTTTTCCTATTAGATAATGTAATTTTGACCCTATAATTGTAAATGGGTTTTTTTATTTGTATATGTTTTGTATTTTTTAAAAGGAAAAAGAAAAGTTTCTCCCATAGTAATCTGTGATGGAACTCTTAAGATTAGTATTATATGGCACAAACAGAAACAAAGTATTCTCATGTTACATAAAATATTTCTGCAATTTTAAAAACTAGAAATATAATCAATAGTTAACATTATGGCTGTTGATTCATTGTCTAATGATTTTAATGATTTACTTTTAGGCTATGCAAGAATTTGGAACCATGTGTACAGAGAGAGACACAGAAATTGTAAAAGGGGTTCTTCCATACTGGCCAAGAATTTTCTGCAAAATTTCACTTGTAAGTATTCAGACTTTCCTATTTTATTTCTGTGGTGTTGATGTTTTGTTTTTCCCACTCAAATTTATATGATTCGTTTTTGCTGAGAATTATGGATTGTTATGTCAGTATGGTTACACAGATTAGATTATGTAGGTTGTGCAAAGGAGTGTGTGTTTTTGGAAAATAGGTCGTTACTATAGAATTACCTGGATACTTTTGAAAAGTGAAAATGTAAGTCATGTCCAACTCTTTGAGAACTCTTTTCAGAGTCCATGGAATTCTCCAGGCCAGAATACTAGAGTGAGTTGCCTTTCCCTTCTCCAGGGGATCTTCCCAACCTAGGGATCGAACCCAGGTCTCCTGCATTCCAGGCAGATTCTTTACTAACTGAGCCACAAGGGGAGCCCAAGAATACTAGAGTGGGTAGCCTAACCCTTCTCCAGTGGATCTTCCCAACCCCGGAATCAAACTGGGGTCTCCTGCATTGCAGGCGGATTCTTTACCAACTAAGCAATGGGGAAGCCCCCCTAGACACTTCTAAGTCATAGTAAATTTTGACAGGGCTTCCCTGGTGGCTCAACAGTAAAGAATCCGCCTGCTAATGGAGGAGACTCAGGTTGGATCACTGGGTCTGAAAGATCCCCTGGAGAAGGAAATGGCAACCTTCTCCAGTATTCATGCTTGGGAAATCGCAAGGACAGAGGAGAGTAGCTTGCTATAGTCCACAGGGTACAAAAGAGTTGGAAGCGACTTAGTGACTAAATAGCAACAAATTTTGACAATGTAATTTCTTTGTATACTCTCTTGGGAAGAATGAGAATGAATTGCTTCATTTCCCAGAAGTAGCCTTGACTCCATCTTGAGTGTAGTTCTTTTCATCTCATTGGGAAAAAGGAAGAATTAATCAGTTTTTCTATATCGTTATGGATTTTCCTTTAGCTCTGCACATAGGTGAATTCTTATTAATGGGTCTTCATAGCATACCCAGAAATGTCTGTGTTTGTTTTTATGGGTTAGAATTGTCTTAAACCTTACTGTGTTTTCAATAGGATCATGACCGCCGGGTTCGAGAAGCCACACAGCAAGCTTTTGAAAAACTTATCCTTAAAGTAAAGAAACACTTGGCTCCTTATTTAAAAAGTTTAATGGGTTATTGGCTGATGGCTCAGTGTGATACTTACACACCAGCTGCCTCTGCAGCAAAAGATGCCTTTGAAGCAGCTTTCCCTCCGAGCAAGCAACCTGAAGCCATAGCATTTTGTAAGGATGAAATCACAAGTGTAAGTCCTAGGAACCATTCCATATCTAATGTTTAAAGTATTTAAGGGATATGAGGCATATTACAAAGGCACCTCTTTCACCTAGCATTGTGAAGGAACGAGAAATGAAAACATTTTCAGTGAAAGATGGCCTTTTTTAAGTGGTGTATAACAAAATTGACCATTTTGGCTTTTTAAACATAATAAACTTTTCAGATTGGATCATCCTTAAATTAGGTTTTTCCTTCTTTATTTTAATATCTAACTTACCATGTCTAAAAAACTTGAGGCATGTGCTTTGTAATATATAAACTAGAAAAAGAATCCATCTAAAAATTAAATCTAAACTTTTTTTCTCCCATATTTTCAAATCAATACATGTATACAGATGTATTTCATCCTGATAATCCTTTGTATGAATATACTACAGTTTATTTAACATCTTTCACATGAGTATACATTTGGGGTTTTCCTCCAGTTTTTTATGGTAACGAGCACTGCTTCAGTGAGCATTTTTGAATAGATCTCTTCATACCCTGTAGAGATGGGAGTTACCAGAACTTCTAGTAATTCAATATGTTGGGTCAAAGGATAAGAACGTTTAAAATTTTTATAGATATGGATAAATTGCCCAAGGCCGTCCAAATTTATACTCCCCTTAACAGGTATACATGTCTCCAACACTTGGCCAGCACCTTTACCAAATTGATATTGGCCATAGCTTTTGTGACTTCCAGTTTGTGTGTAATACTGTCCTTTTTTCATTTTTTCCCTCATTTGCCATTCCTAATATATGAACTAGAAAACGTAAATTCCAGACTTGTTAGTTTTATAGCAAGAAGTAAGAATAAGTGAACTGTGAGTCCATTGAGGAGAGATGAGGTTTAAAAAAAAATCATGCTTTCATTCATTCCCCTATTTAGTATTCTTGTTTAGCACACTGTGTATAATCCTGCTTAAACATCCCCCCTCTCCTTACCTCCCTGCCTCCTTCCCTTCCTGCCTTCTTTAAATTAATCAGCCTTTCTGTAGTTCCCATTACCCTTACAAATTGAAATTGCTTCTCTTGGCCTGCAGGATTCTTCATGATCCCTTATTACATGTCTGATCTCTTCACTCAGCATATCTCTACACAGGCACACATATGTATTCTAGTTCCTTATTTAAATTTTTGGTTCTTCCATTGTTTATTTTTCTGGAGTACCAAAGTTCTTTTTTTAGGATGAGAGTTTATAGCTTTAATCATAATCTCAAAGGGAGTTCTCTGACCCAACTGTAAGTTAGGAATCATTGGTTTGTTTAAAATATCAAGCATAAATGTTATGAGAGTGAAATATCATGAGTTTGGATACTTAAGAGTTTTAGAAAATGAGTTTTGAGACAATTAATTTGGTTCTTCATAGTTTTTTTTTTTCTTCTTGGCTTTGTTATGATTGGGTAACTGATCATTGAATATATGGATTAGTTCCTGTACTATTTCACCTTTAGTTAGCTGTGTCACAGCTATACAGACACTGGTTTGAACTTTTCTGAATTCAGAATCAGTTTATTAGTGAGGAGTAAGACAAATGAGATTAAAATGTCATAGTGTCTGGCAGAGGTCATGGGCTCTGGCTCATGCCGTTGAGTCCCATCCCTCTCTGCTGTTAGCTGGGGTATTTGGCCACGAGCAAGTGTCTGTGCCTCCATTTCCTTATCTGTCAAAGTGGGTACTTCACTGAGTTGCTGTGAGAATTCATTCAGTTAATGCATGGGATGCAAGGTGGGTGGAAAAACTCAGTAAATTTAGCTGGCTGTTGTTATTGCTGATAAGACTGATACTGGAGCAGTGGACTTGCTCATACTCCACACCAGAAATAAGCAGCCTTCCTCTGCATTTCAATTGGAACCTTCGGCCTTCCTCTGTGACGGAGCAGAACACACTGTGTGTTCTTCCCTGTGAGGAGGGAGGTGCTCAAAAAAGTGGGGCGAGGGAAGCAGAGCNAAGACTGATACTGGAGCAGTGGACTTGCTCATACTCCACACCAGAAATAAGCAGCCTTCCTCTGCATTTCAATTGGAACCTTCGGCCTTCCTCTGTGACGGAGCAGAACACACTGTGTGTTCTTCCCTGTGAGGAGGGAGGTGCTCAAAAAAGTGGGGCGAGGGAAGCAGAGCCTGATTCTGTCCCAGACCTGCTAATCAGGCGTCCTTTCATTTCACTGCTGCGTGCAAAGAGGAATGAAAAAGCAAGAGGATAAGAGTATTTAGGGGGAAAGTCCTCTTGGCAGAAACTAGAGATGTTTGAAAGAAGTACCCTGTCCTTTACCCTAACAGCTGCCAACCTTGGGAATTAGTAAGGGGAAAAAATTGGTGAAATTCAGACCTTTTAGTTTTGCTTCTTTTATGAGGAAGAGGATTAAGAACTTTTAGGTAAGATATAGTTTATGCTCTTGTCTCTTCACCATCGACAGTTGAATAAGATCTCAATCTCCTTCTGTAGGTGCTACAGGATCATCTTATCAAAGAAACACCTGATACCCTCAGTGATCCACAGTGAGTTGTATTGTGTCTATGTGACTCAGGTTAAGTGAAACTCAGTTGCACTCGTATGTAACAAGGGGATAATGTCAATGTGACCTTGTAAAAAGGGATTCTTTAAAGAAAAGAAAAAGGATTCGGAATGTAGAGATGAAGTTACTTAATGCAATACTATTTGCCAGGTGCAATTTTAAGTGTTTTTACTTGCAAGTTGTCCCTCTATTTAATTTGAATTATCTGGGAGCTCACACATTTGGTTCTTTTACGAAGAGATGTTTTTAGATTTTTTTTTTCCCCCACATTTGCCTTTTGACAGTCATAGCAGGAATCATTTTAAGGTCTGTATGAAAATAACTGAGGAACTGT
Organism: Neotragus moschatus; assembly: GCA_006410615.1. Classification (NCBI taxonomy): domain Eukaryota; kingdom Metazoa; phylum Chordata; class Mammalia; order Artiodactyla; family Bovidae; genus Neotragus; species Neotragus moschatus. The sequence continues at coordinate 237,953 of SJYA01000280.1, forward strand.
GAATAGTTCTATTGAAAGAATACCAAGATGTTCCATTTGCTTTTTACTCTTGTGTTCTAATCAAGCTATTAAGAGTCTGTAAGGGAAAACAGTCTTAGATGCAATATTATTTATTCTCCAGAAACATCCAGTTAACTGCTGCTGAGAGTGATGTATACATGTACACTTATACCAGGCCACTCCTTTTCATCTACTTTAACCTGGTATTATTCAAAAAATATGTGATTAAAATTGTATGTGTATTTGTACTTTGTGTGAGGGTTTGACACAGGGAGAATGAATGTAGAAATAAAGTAACTTTGGTAGATATTCGGCGATAAAACATTTAAAATAAAAGTGCTGCATACATAGCTTGTCTTATCCTCAATCCTTATGTATATTTATTTTCTTTTTACATTAAGAACTGTTCCAGAGGAAGAGAGAGATGCTAAATTCTATCGAGTCGTAACTTGTTCTTTATTGGCATTAAAGAAATTGCTTTGCCTATTACCTGATAATGAGCTTGACTCTCTGGAGGAGAAATTTAAGTCTCTTTTATCACAGAATAAATTTTGGAAGTATGGAAAACACAGTATACCTCAGGTATTTTAAACTTTTGGTTTTAAGACGTTTCTCTGATTCCTTTTTCTCCCCTGCTCTTGTTAGTTTTTATTTATGCTTAATGTTTATTGTTTATATTTAAAACTCTGCAAACACATTTTTGTGCTGGGACTGAATTGCTTCTCTTACTAGAATGTTATTTTCATTTTTTTACTTAGTTATTTGAACCTCAGATGCAGAGTTGAATCATCGTCTTCCTCTGTTCATGGCACCTTAAAACTTGTATGTGTGTGTGTGTAAGGCTTTTTCATTTAATATACTTGTTTGTTCCTTTTTTTCTTTTTCCACTCTCCACCTCCACCAGCTGACTGTTCTAAATGTGATTAATCTATGTGCTTTTGCTTGTGTAGTTGTCTCATTGTTTATGATAATTGCATTCTGTGAAGTGCACAAACCCTGAATACTGAAGCATTGCTCTTAGGGTTTCTGTGAGTCTCTGATCACAACAGTTCTGGTAATCGGTCAGTACATTACCTTATTTTATATTTGTCTGTTTAAAGACACCTTAATTAACATATATTGTTAGTTCGCTTTGAACTCCCGCACAGCATTCATGCCTGAATGACGTTTATCTAATTTTCTTTGTTAGGCATGTCCCAACCTATGTGTTTTTAATTCACATGAACAATTTCTGTGTTACATTTCATCTCGTTTATTGCTTTTTACTTAGTAATTTTTTTTAAAGTACTGAACTGTTTCACATTCCTGTATATGTATAGTTGGTCCATGGCTTCTCACTAATGGGTAGTAGTCAGAAGTTTACATTTATTCCATTTTATACCTATTCACTTCCCCAGTGATAGACACCCTGGTTGCCTCGGACTCCCTGCTCCCACAGATAAGGTAGCAGTTACCATCTTCATTCATGTATCCCCGGATCTGTGAGAATTTCTTTTTCTGAAATCCTCTTAGTTTTTGAATTGCTGAGTCAGAGAGTATATGCACAGTTAATTTTCTGAAGTAGCACGAGAGTGCTCACCTGATGGGCTGCATTGCTCTAGGCTTAACCAGCAATATGTGATGAATACTACTAATATGTATCTTANTTTTTTTTTTGTATATTGATAAATACAAATGCCCAAATGCAGAAAATCAACCAGTGACGGATAATAGCTCTTTAAACTCACACTTAAAATGTCATTTCAGTGTATTTATTTAAATTAGTAAAAGACATTCAGTTTTATTAATGATTAAAAAACTTTTTTTCACAACAGTATGATCTTTATTTGGTTAAGTCTTCTCTCTGAAATTTGCAGGTGGGTTCATTCATGAATAGAAAATATGTGTTATCTTCTGTTGACCTATTTTTGAAAATATGCTTTTTTTCAGTTCTTCAATTTTATATTCTAGTTGGGCTGTATTTTGATTGGTTGGTCTTAGTTTTTCATTTAAGAATTTTATTTTTTAGAAATCATTTTCCATGTCTTTAGTTTGGTGTTTTTGAATTGCTTATTTTCTTTTTCGTGAAAGAATAAGCCACACGTGTTTATTATTTCTTAGGCTATCAACAGAAAGAACCAAAACCAGCTTTTCAGAGTGCTCAGCAGTGATATCTGCCTTTTTTGAATGCTTACGTTTTATAATGCAGCAAAACTTAGGGGAGAAAGAGATAGAAGAGATGCTCGTCAATGATCAGGTATTTATATTGTAAAACTCATCAGTGCCTTTGCACACTCTGTGTGAAGAATCAAGCTCACTGTGTGTGTTTCTGTCATTTTTATTAATTAACCTTCCTTGTAAAGATTTCATTTTTATGATTTGCAGATTTTTATACAGTAATGTGTATTACTGAACAGATAAATCAAAATTTCTGTATTATTAGTTGCTAGCCAAATACCATAATGTCTAAGGGCTACGTATTCTCTGGTTGTGCAAACCCTGTTTTAGAGAGTTGAAATGCAAAACAATTTAGAAGATGTGATTTTCGGTCTTTTGTGTTTTAGTTTAAGTTATATAATATCTTGTTCCTTCTAAAATATGTCGTACGTCTATCCTATTGTGAATAATTGTGCTTAGNACGTATTCTCTGGTTGTGCAAACCCTGTTTTAGAGAGTTGAAATGCAAAACAATTTAGAAGATGTGATTGTCGGTCTTTTGTGTTTTAGTTTAAGTTATATAATAATCATCTTGTTCCTTCTAAAATATGTCGTATGTCTATCCTATTGTGAATAATTGTGCTTAGCTTTTAGGACTAGTGATAAGAGCAGGTTCTTGGATAAGGTTCCTTAAGGCAGGAAATTAATTACTGTGATTATAGAAGCCCAGTTCTAGTTGATCTCAGATATTTAATTTTCCTTACCTTTATAATTTAAGAGAAAGCATTCTGAATTCTGTGGGTCCTATATTTTTTTCATATTGGTTTAGAAAAAAGCAAAAAACTTGAGTAAATTCAGAAGATAGAAAGAAAACTGTTACTTGTTGATGACCAATAATCTTCGTCAGTTATATCATAAAAAGTAATTCACAGGAGAAACAGTGAAATCATTAGGCTCTTTGAATGATGTGAAAATTATTTTCCAGTTCAACTTAACTCTTGTCAGAGTTTTGGGGGAAAATTATGTTTTTCAGTTATTAAATAAGAAACTTTATAATGCTTTACAAATAAGATTCAAATTTTATTTCTCCTGAAAAGTGAACTTTTATATTTCTGCCCTCTCTTTCAGTTAATTCCTTTTATTGATGCAGTTCTCAAAGACCCAAAGTTGCAAGATGGGCAGCTATTTAACCATTTAGCAGAAACTTTAAGTTCCTGGGAAGCCAGAGCCGATTTGGAAAAAGATGATAAAACAGCCTGCAACTTGGAGAAAGTGCTGCTGAATTTCTGGGAAAAACTATCAGAGATCTGTGTTGAGAAAATCAATGAGCCAGAAGCTGATATTAAGTCAGTTTTGGGTGTTTCTAACCTATTGCAGGTCCTTCAAAAGCCAAAGAGCTCCTTGAAGTTGAATAAAAAAAAAGTTGGTAAGGTTAGATTTGCTGATGAGATGCCTGAAAATAATAAGGAGAATGAAAAATGTGTCTCCTCAGAGGGAGAGAACAGTGAAGGCTCTGAGTTAATGGCTGAACCTTCTGTCTCTCCGAGTTGCTCCGACCATATATCCCCGCTGAGGGAAAAACCTTTGGAAGACTTAGTCTGTAAACTGGCAGAGATGAGCATTAATTACGTCAATGAGCAAAAGTCGGAGCAACATCTCAGGTTTCTTTCCACCCTGCTCAGCTCGTTCTCATCAAGCCAAGTGTTTAAAGTGCTGCTAGGTGATGAAAAACAGAGCACTGTCAAAGGCAAGCCTCTTGAAATAGTCAAACTTGTACAAAAAAATCCCGCAGTAAAATTTCTATACCAGAAAATAACAGGTTGGCTAAATGAAGATCAAAGGAAGGATGCTGGTTTCTTGGTGGACATTCTTTACAGTGCCCTCTGTTGCTGTGATAGTAATGTGGAAAGAAAAGCTATTCTGGATGATCTTACGGAGGTATTATTGTTCTGTACCTTGAAAAAAAATTAATTGTATTCATTTTTGGCTGTGCTGGGTCTTCACTGCTGCGCGGACTTCTCTCTAGTTGCAGGGAGTAGGGGCTGCTCTCTAGTGGTGCGCGGGCTTCTCACTGCAGCGGCTTCTCTTGAGGGGCACAGGGGCTTCTCACTGCAGCGGCTTCTCTTGAGGGGCACAGGCTCTAGGCACTCGGGCTTCAGTAGTCGTGGCTCACGGGCCCAGTAGTCGTGGCTCCCAGGCTCTAGAACCCAGGCTCAGTAGTTGTGGTGCAAGAGCTTAGTTGCTCCAAGGCATGTGGAATCATCCTAGATGGGATGGAACCCGTGTCTCCTGCATTGGCAGGTGGATTCTTTACCACCGAGTCACCTGGGAAGCTCCTGTTCTCTTTAAACTGTAGTGGTTTACACTGGTGCACTGATAAAGTGAGTAGAATGAGACCCGGATGGGGGTTATTTGGGATCGTTTCTTGACTATGAATGTCAATTTGCCGACAGTATATTCTTGATTGGGATTAAGAAGTATGTGAGACTTCTGGGTTGCTGTCCAGTTAAATATGTTAAGATGACAAAAACTTAGTAATGAAAGGGTGAATTCTTGCAATCTTTAAAGATGGACTCTTTAAAGTTGGACTAGCTAAAAAGCATTTTAGTTTTGTAGTGATTTCATGCTCACTTTACTTGTAAAAAGTTTTACCAGTTACTGTTTGTTCTAGCAGATTGTTTCTCTGTCTTCTTTTAGGTGGAGCTGAAATGGAACTCTGTTCTTCAGATCATTGAAAAGGTACCTTAGAGATACTCTTCTTTTTCTGTATTTATAGGTGTAGGGGGAAAAAAAACCCCAGCCATATTCATGTACTAGTACGTGATCAGGTGTCTCTGTTAAATAACTTCCTTATTATTGTAACTTTCTTCTCATAATTTGGGAAGACGGTGTTCACCTTTCTATAGAATTATTTTTCTGGTTAGGAATATCGGAGAAGAATGAGCAGATTCCTGAAAATCTAATGTTTCTTCCCTAGTGGGTAACAAAGGAAGAATTAAATGCTTTATCTCTTATCCTAGTTTATATTTTAAGCTAAGGTTTTCTCTGTTACCCTAGTTAGTTTTTCATCTGTAGAGATGAATTGAGTGTTTCTAGCTTTAAGTAGAATGCACCAGTAAATTAAGTTTGTTTTGCCTTAGAGTACTATACAGGCAAACTAAAGTCTTCCCACTTTTATTTACTTGCCATTTGACTAAGGAAGAAAATTAGTGATGAGAATAATAAAAGAGAAGTCAAGGAACATAAACAATTTAGAAAATTTTCTAAATGACTTAAGTATTCTTTCCTAATGAAGTTGTAAATTATATAATGTAACACTTTTCCAACCATAGAAATATTATGACTAGTTACCTAAAAGTTTTCCTTTTTTTAAAGCATTTTTCCATTATTTAAAAATTTTACATACATAACTCTAGTTTACGAAAAAATTTTTTTCCTGTCTTTTAAAATTATGGTTAACCATTTCTAAATACAGTTTAGTAGTGTTAGAAGTGTTATGTTAATATTAAGTGAATACTAGAAGTGTTAGGTGTTAATATTTACGTTATTATGCAACTTATTTCTAGTACTTTTTCACCTTACAACATTGAAACTCTATACCCATTAAGCAAAAACTCTCCATTTCCCACAACAGTTTGTTACAAAATAAACACTGAGTATTGATTTACTGTTTTTCAATGAGAAATATAATTTATCAGGTACACCATTTGAATTATTTTATCCATTACCTCTTTCTCTATAGGCAGGCTACATGAAAAGCCAAATTATGATAAAGCTGCTGGATAAGTCTAAAATCAGAGCAAAAGTAGTTAATACTTTGATAAGAGAAGATTGATACAGCTGTTTCCAACTTAGGGAGGTAGCTGCCACATAGTTCAGATATCTCTGAAAGGCTTGGGCAGGGTTTGGGAATTCATAAGCCAGTGTTTGCCTCTGTACTTCAGTGCTTAACTAGCTTCCCTATCCTCTGGTCAGATTCTTTCTGTGAAAGTGTTAAAACATTGAGAAGTTGGACTTAATGTCTTGATAACCCGAGAGGCTTTTTATTCATTTCGTAAGCTGTCTTAGGAAAGCCAATATTAATAGCCATTTAAATTCTAGTTTTTCTTATGTTTTTATGCAACCTCATACTTTATGAGCAGAGTCCTAAAGCCAACTTCTTTCAAAACAAACCTGAATTTTGTAACTGGAAGGACCTTAGAGATTTTCTAAGTTAATGTTCATTTTTTAAGGTTAAAAAATAGGTCCGGGTTGATTTAAGAGCTTTGTAGAAGGTCATTAAGCCAGAATAGTGATAAAGCTTGGGCTAAAATAAAAGCTCTCATTACCTACACTATTTTAAATAAGGAGATAAAATATTTTTCCAGACTACCCAATCTGCATTTGGATTTTTTTTTTCCAGATTGCTTTGAAATGAACCAGGTTGCAAATTCCTTTCTTCTCAGCCCTTATACCAAAAGAAGCTCTGGGAACATGGATCACCATGCTTTTGGGGGTGGATTTACAGTTTTTTTCCTTGCCTTCCCCACCCTCTGAAAATAAACCAGTTGCTGTCAGATATCTGGTCTCAGTAACTATTTCATAAAATTGGGGCAAATAATAAGTCCCATTGTTCATATTGAAATAATTTGCCGCTATTATATGTTAATTATTCTTTAATTTTAACAAAATTAATGAACAACAGTTTAATATTTATAGAGCATTTTAAAATCTGTCTTTAAAGTTCATCTATTCATTATTCGTTGAACATATCTACAGTGTTGATAGCAGGTATCAAAGAAGTTTAAGATAGTCTCTGCTCTCAAGGAACTTACAGTTTCATTGGAAACAAGACATATACCGATGAAACATTAATTTGCTCTAGAAATTCAGAGAAAAGCAGGGATGAGTATGGGCTGTTATGGGAGACTTCACAAAGCAGGTTGAATTTATACTGAATATAGTAATGGATGTAATTTTGATAAATAAAAGAGAGAGGGAATATTTATGGTTGGGAAGCTAGCATGAACAAAGCATGGAAATATACATAAGCGAGACTTAGTGGGGAGTAGGGAAGATACCAGCTTTCTTAGCACTTGAGGAGGAGGAGTGGGGGATAAAGTTGGGTCCATGCTGATGAAGGGAGGTACTAAGGTGTAGGTAATATTTTGGGCAAGTACACTTTGTCTTTTTGATCTTCATCCTAATCTTTGCTACAATTTTTATGGTTTTAGGCATGCTCTAGTTCAGATAATCATGCTTTAGTAACACCTTGGCTCAAAGGAGATATCCTTGGAGAGAAGTTGGTAATCTTGGCAGAGCATCTTTGTAACAAAGACTTGGAATCCACAGTATCTTCTGAACCTTACTTCTCAGAAAGATGGACTCTTCTAAGCTTGGTGTTATCCCAACATGTTAAAAATGGTAGGTAAAAATATGGCTTGTTTTTTTAGTAGGAAGGGAGTCATTTTTTTTCACCTTTTTTGGGGGATTCCATGTTATTCAGTTAGCATAGTATTAGTTGAGAATAGCAGGATTTAGTTCATTCAAATATCTTAATCTTGTAAACACCCTGTTGTTGTTGTTCAGTTGCTCAGTTGTGCCCGGCTCTTTGCAACCCTGTGGACTGCAGCACGCCAGACTTCCCTGTCCTTCACCATCTCCAGGAGTTTGCTCAAATTCATGTCCATTGAATCAGGGATGCCATCCAACTATCTGTCCTCTGTCGTCCCCTTCTCCTTTGTAACATGATTTGAGATGTTTAATGCTTTTAGTTTTATATTTTAAAGGGATTTGAATTTAACTGTTTACTCTAATTTTGTCTTTTTTCCTCAATTTAAAACTGTTTTATATGAAGGCTTTTATGTGTGATGGAACAGATTGATTTATTGATTTATTGATTTTCTTCTCTCTAATACATAAACACCTTGATTTTTAAAAAACACACGGAGAGACAAGGTGGAATGTTAACCCAAAGTAAAGTATTAAAATACACTGATTGAAAAAGGAAAAACAAAGATTGAAAAAAAGAAAATTCACTGTTAATATTATTTATATTTTGTCTGTCTGAATTTCTTTCTCTAGATTACTTGATTGGAGAAGTTTATGTTGAAAGAATTATTGTTAAACTTCATGAAACTTTATCCAAAGCAAAGAAATTGTCAGAAGCTGAAAATAATGACTCATCAGTGTCTTTTATCTGTGATGTGGCCTATAACTATTTCAGCTCAGCGAAAGGATGCTTGCTAATGCCATCATCTGAAGATTTATTATTAACTCTCTTTCAGTTATGTGCTGAGAGCAAAGAACAAACACATTTGCCAGGTAATAGCCTACTGCTCAAATGTTTTGTTGGGATTCTCCGGCTCTGACCTTCATAGTGTAAGTGCCCAGGCTTTATTAATTGAATCATAATGTGTTTGCAAGTTGAAAGCATTTTGAGTAAAGGGCTACAAATCTTAAAACACTTTGAGCTTTAGAAACCCAGTTTCCAAACCAAGATGAGTGTAGACCTTTTCGATGTTGAGTGAACCGTTTAGAAGCAGCTGTGATAGATGAGTTAGTCCTAACCCCTTCACTCAGTATCTCTGGCAAGTTGCTAATTTCTTGATGCCTCAGTTTCCATATTCATAAAGGGATATATTAATATCTCATTCTCTTAATAGTTAGAAACATTCAATCTTGGTATATATTAAAATGAAATTGAGATTCTTACCATTTTTATATTAGTATGGCATGAACTAGCTTGTATCATCACATATTTATGACATGGTTATTTTGTTTTGGCAAGCAAATAATAGTTTTATGTTTTCTTAATGGTACCTTAAAAATCTCAGATCTGCAGTGAGTGCTGTAAAGCATTTTGTATTGCTGATAGTTTAGAGGGACTACAAATTACTGTTGACATCTTGATTTTAGACTTTATCATCAGTAAACTGAAAAATACTTGGCTCTCTGGTGTGAATTTATTGGTTCATCGAACTGGCGACACATTTAAACAGAGCACCTTCCTACGTTTATCTGCCCTGTGGCTGAAGAACCAAGTTCAGTCTTCGACTTTGGATGTCACAAGGTAACCTTTTTTTGATGCTCCATTGCAGAGTTTCTCTTTAATAACTGATCATTGTCCTTAAATAAGTTTTCATGGTTAGTGTGAGTCCCTGTGAAAAATGACTTGTTATGTAAGAAACCTACAGGATTCTAAGAGAAGATCCAAATAGGTTTTTCCAAAAGGATTTTGTTTTAGTGAACATCCGTTTGAACTCAAGTAATTGAAGAATGATTTGTTTTCGCTTCCCTGCCGAACTCCTGACTTAACGGTCACTGACGTGATCGGTTTCTGTCCTGGTCTTGCGCTGGTGTCGGCTGTGATTCTGTAACTTCTCACGGCCACCACAGACAATGATTGTCCTTCATTGTGGTTTCTTGGGAGCATCTGATAGACACTGTTGTAAGTCGTTGAAATTGCAGATGTTTTTCACATCTCGTACTTAAATCCACAAACATATAAAAAAGTGAAAACTAAGAGAACACATCCAGAGCTGCCATGGTTGGGTTAAATCTTTCTCTTAGTATCATGCTCTTTTCATGAAATGAAGTAGCTGTATTTCAGAAATACCTGATCTGAAATAGGTCTCCTTCATTCTGAAATAGAAACAGCACTTAATTTCAAATGATGAATGTTGGATGAAATCCCCTATTCGATTGTGTGTCAGTCACAAGGGGAGGGTGGAGGTGTCACTTACCTTTATTTTCATTTGTCTTTTTGCTCAGGTAAACTGTTATCTGATAGGGTATTTAATGTTTACCCAGGTGTTCAGATTGGTTGTAGCATAACTATAGCAGTTAACTTCCTTGCTTTATTTTCAGTCTTCAGGTGCTCTTGTCTGCTGTCGATGATTTGCTAAATGTGCTTCTAGAGAGTAAAGATGCCAATCTCCTGGGAGCTTATATTGGAAGTGTAATGCCAGACAACAGCGAATGGGAAAAAATGAGACAGTCTCTTCCCGTTCAGGTGTGTTTGATATTGGAGAGTGCTCATATCATTCTGAAGTTTGTATTTCATACAGGCTTAAATATTTTAATTGTATTCTGGGAAAGAAAANTGGATATATACTTGACATATGAAAGTCAGTATCTTTTTTATTCATCAGTAATAATCAATTTAAAAATGGCACAGAAAAAAAGATTCTTTTCACATTGACAACAAAACTGTAAATACTTTGAAATAAATTTAATGAAAAATTGCAATTGTAAAACTTAAAGATCACAAAACAAAGTGAGAAGATAAATTGTAAAAATTGTTGTATCTAATTTCAGTGTAATGATAGTCAAAATTTCAGCAGCATTTTTTTGAAAAACTTTACAAACTCTTCTAAACCTGGTATGCATTTAAAGGAAAAAATGCTCAAGAATAGCTGGGAAATTTATGAAACAGAAAAATGAAAAGGACTTGCCCTACCAACACAGTGACTAAGCAGTATGAAATTGGTGAAAAGATATATCCTTGGATCAAAGTATGGAGTCCAAAGACCAATGCACACATAAATGAAAATTTAGTTTTTGATACAGGTGGTCTTTCAGATCAATGAGATAGGAAAATTGGACTTATATTTGAAAAAAAAAAAAAAGTAAGACCCACTCCCTTACGTTATACATGAAAGTAAGGTCCAGATGAAAATTAAATGTAATGAACAGATCTATAAATGTATTTGAGAAAATAAGAAACTGTATAGTCTTGGCACAGGGAAGATCTTAAGCATAGCACAAACCCAGAATCCATAGAAGAAACAGTAGGTACCTGACTTTGTAAAAGCAAAAACCTTTGTGTCCATCAGCAGATGAATGGATAAACAAAAATGTATGCGTTATAATGAAGTATTAATCTGCCTTAAAAAGGAAGGAAATTTTGACATACTAAAATGTAGATGAACCTTGAAGACATTATGCTAAGTGAAATAAAGCAGTCATGAAAAGACAAATACTGTATGATTCCACTTATATGAGGTACTTCGGCATATTCATAGAGACAGAAAGTCAAATGGTGGTTGTCAGGGGCTGAATGGAAGGAAGATGGGGAGTTTTATTTAATGGACAGAGTTTCAGTTTTGTAAAATGAAAAAGTTCTGGAGGTTGGTTGCACAACAGTGTGAATGAACTTAACATCACTGAACTGTGCACTTAAAAACAGTCAATCTGCGGGACTTCTCTGATGGTCCAGTGGTTAAGACTCCATGCTTCCTATGCAGGAGGCATGTGTTCTNAATGAAAAAGTTCTGGAGGTTGGTTGCACAACAGTGTGAATGAACTTAACATCACTGAACTGTGCACTTAAAAACAGTTAATCTGCGGGACTTCTCTGATGGTCCAGTGGTTAAGACTCCATGCTTCCTATGCAGGAGGCATGTGTTCTACCCCTGGTCGGGGAACTGTGACCCCTCATGCTGCACAGCATGATCAAAAAAATTTTTTTTAATTAAAATAGTATGGTAAATTTTACATATTTTACCACAGTTAAAAAAGAAAACTTCTGTATGATAAAACAGAATAAAGGACAGGTGGCAAACTTGTTAGTTAATAAAGAATTAATATTCATAATATAAATAGCTTCTAGTAATTAAACTGTTCAAACTGAAGAATGTGTCAAAGACTTGAACAGGTAATTCATAGATGACATAGTCAAAGGTAATTCATTTATGAAATGTGGAATGGGAGAGGATTTACTTTGTTAATAATGACAGATACAAAGGAGTATATATTTTATCTACCTTATTGCCAGGAATTAAAAAGAATTATTAGGTGTGCAGCAGAAAAGTCAAACTTGTACATTTTTGGTGAAAATGTGAATTGATTATTCTTCTTTGAAGAAAAACTTGAAATTATCAAAATATAATATATGCAGAACCTTTGATTTTGAAGTTCTGCTTCTAGGAATCTAGCCTAAAGAGATGTTTGCACATACACAGAATAGTACTTGTTCAAGGACTATTATTATAGTGTTATTTGTAAAGAGCAAAAATCTGATGGAAAAAACCTAAATGTTCACTAATAGAAAAATAGTTAAATTATGATTGTATGAAATATTTTGGTTTTGTTTTTTATTTAGGTATGTAGTTTTAAAATAGAATACTTTGTACCTATATGTTCTGCTGTAAAGTGGTCTAGAAAGTATATACGTGTCAGGTAATATAAAATTTAGATACATAAAACCCGAGTATATATATATGCATATATATGAGTATCAGTTCATATGAGCAATATGTAACTGGTCCTCTTTAAATTGAATTAGTTGGCTCTTAATGACAGCATAATCATGTACTGTTTGTATAATTAAAAAAAAAAATCATCCTTGGGGAAAGTTATATATGCTTATTTTTTGAAAATCAGAAACATGTAAGAAAGAGAAGGAGAAAAAAATAATTGTCCACAGTTTCATCAAAGAGAATCAGCAAGTGTCAACCTCTTTCAGAGTTTCTTTTATTCTTTTTCTATTCAGTTATTTTATATTATGGAAATTTTAGTCTTTTTAAATTGTATGAATAAGAGGAATTTTCTCAAATAACTATTTAGGGTAAATATAATTTACACCTTTTTTTTTTCCCCTTTTTAAACAGTTTTTTTCCACTAACAGAAGGTCATATGCATACTATTCAAAGTCTCTGTCCATTTTTGTCAAAAGAAGACAAGAAAGAATTCATTGCTGAGTGTATACCTGCCCTTTTGGCCTGGACCAAGGAAAATGTTTGCCATATTAATGGTTAGTTACTTGGTAATAAATATTTCATTAATTTAATTATTGCTTGAGATGAAAGAAGTGTTTCTTAACATCTAATTCCAAATCTCACAGAGATAAATTATAGCTACTTTTTTTCCTAGTTAATATTCTTGTTACATAACAAGTTGACTCAATAGGGTAAGTGTCATTCATTGGAGAGTGACTGTTACTTTGCAGTATGGAAATAATGACTGCAGCATCCCATGGGCGGAGGAGCCTGGTGGGCTGCAGTCCATGGGTCGCTAAGAGTCGGACACGATTGAGCGACTTCACTTTCACATCTCACTTTCATGCATTGGAGAAGGAAATGGCAGCCCACTCCAGTGTTCTTGCCTGGAGAATCCCAGGGATGGGGGAGCCTGGTGGGCTACCGTCTATGGGGTTGCACAGAGTCGGACACGACTGAAGCGACTTAGCAGCAGCAGCAGCAAGGGAAGGTGTATAACCACAGGTACCCTCTAATCATTTCTGTACCATGTGTAGCTCTTCTTAGCTATACATCATTTCCCCCTAGTCAACCGACGAGTGAACTTACAAAAGCAAAAGAGGAAACAGCTTTTGTTATGTTTTAAACTTTTCGGACATTCTGTACTCTTGTTAGTTCCTTTGCTTGCTAATTTAACAAGCACTTATTGAGCCCTGACCATGTGGCAGTCTCTTGTAGAGAAGATAGATATAAAGTTATATGATAACTGATATAGCAACAAGATATCTTATATGCAGAAGTGCATAAAAGGATTTTCCACTTTGCTTTGGGATAGCAGTGGCTATTTCACAAAAAGAAATATTTTGGCAGTGGTAAAAGGTACTTTTCCTATAGTTAGAGAAAGGCATTCTAGGTACACAGAAACTAGAAGAGCGCAGGTAGCTTCATTTTGGTTGGATTTAAGGTAGAAGGTTGGGACAAAGAGTATTAGGGTGCACAAGAATATGGGTCTTGAGAATGGCAGGGCACAGATCATAAAGGCCTCATTTTGTCAGTTAAAGAGTTTGGACTTTAAGCAATAGGAGGTAAGGAACTATTGGCACAAATTAGATAGGAAAGTAGTCAGACTATCATGTTCACATTAGAAAGATTGTCTTGACAGCTGTGTGAAGCGTGGATATGGGAGAAGAGAGGAATTAGGGGTAGAAGACTAGATAGATAGAGAGCTGTTTGAATAATCAAAATGAGAGATAAGAACTCTTGAGTCAAGGCACAGATGGAAGAGTGGAGATGGAATTGAGAGGGGTAGGAAGTAGAATTGCTGGGGTTCTGTGGTTACATTTCTGGGTTGGGCAGATGGAAGGTCCATGAGGCCTTATAGGAAACCCTGCCCGGAGACTTCAGGGCTGGATGGAAGGTGGCGAAGGAGTGTACAGGGAGCTGATGTTAAGGTTTGGACACATGAGAGTACAATTAAGGTGGCTATGGAATAAGTACTCAGATGGGGATTGTTAGTAAGCAGTAGGCTGTTGGCTAGATGGAAATACTGCTTTCATAGTCCGTGTCAGGTGGGTGGTAGTAGAATCTGTAAATGAAGATGAGGTTGTTGGGGAGAGGGAAGCATGAAAAGAATATCAAGGGAACATCAGGATGTAGATTTAAGGGATATGTAGGTAAAGGGGCACTTGAGAATAAGGACTGAAGGTTAAAAGGAAGCAAGAGTTAGGAGTTAGGGAATATTCATCATCTGTTAAATGCCACAGCTCAGATGAAATTAGAGACTGAAATGTGGGATGAACAGTGGTGAAAAAGCAGGGCCATAGTCTGTTCTTAAGGGTTTGCTAGAAAGGGACATGGGGCTTCCCTGGTGGCTCCGTGGTAAAGGATCCGCCTGCCAATGCAGGAGACATAGGTTCAGTCCCTGGTCCCGGAAGATCCCACGTGCTGGGGAGCAGCTGAGCCCGTGCGCCACAGCTGCGGAGCCTGTGCTCTAGAGCTGGAGCTGCAACTACTGCAGCCGGCGCGCCCTAGAGCCCCTGCTCCGCAACAGGAGAAGCCGCCCGCTGCGAAGCCCACACACGGGAAGCCTCCAGTCACCGCAACTAGAGAAAAGCCTGTGCCCCAGTGAAGACCCAGCACAGCCACAGATAAAATTTGGAAAAAAAAAAAGGGGAGGGGAAGTGGAAAGAAGCGAAAGCTGGAGATGAATACAGAGTCACAGGGGGAGAGGGAGGAATAGAAGATGGAATAGTGTACGGTAGTTCCCACTGAGAAGAGGAGAGAGCAGGGCGTGTAGGGTTGGACCAAGAGCAGTTAGAAAAAATCACCGTGATGGAGACAGATTTAGAGAGCAGACTTATGGTTACCAGGGGAAGGGTGGGGAGGAAGAGGGTTCAGGGCTGACATAAACACCACTGTATGTAAAAGGGATAACCATCAAGGACCTGCTGTATACCACAGGGAACTCTGCTCAGCATTATGTAGCAACCTAAAAGGGAAAAGGATGTGAAAAAGAATAGACGTGTGTAACATGTGACTAAAGCACTTTGCTGTACACCCAAAACTCACACAGTGTTACTCAGCTGTAGTCCAGTGTGACATAAAATGTTAAATAAATGAAGGGGAAAAAGGTATCAGCCGTGCATAAGTGGAGCTTAGGTAAGGAGAGCTGTTGGGCGGATGCCGATGTAGATACAGAGAGTGTAGAAGGGGTTGGGAGCTTCATGACATCATGTCTCTTTAGATTGTCTGATGAGTGGCAACAGGGTTGTGTTTTCTAAGAAAGGTAGTGAAAGTTTGAGGTAGTGGAAGAAGAATATGCCATTAGCAAACGCAGTGAAACAGAATTGCCTTGATAGCATGAAATCAAAAGTAAATTTTTGTGGCATTGAGCTTTACTGTTGAGTTCACTTGCATAGTTAAACTATGGGATTGGGATGGGATTTGCAGGAAAGGGATGCGGTTGAACGGGTTGTTCATGGAAGAGAGGATTACCTAGTGGGAGAGCAGGTGGTATCTCCAGCACAGGTTACAACTGAAGGGTGGCTGAAGACAGGACTGTGTTCACACAGCTGTATGCTGTTCACACAGGTCAGAAGGTGCCCAGCTGTGCAGAGGCCAACAGGAAGAAGAGTATTTTTTTAAGGTTTGACAATCAGTTTTCTCTTCTAGCCCTTGTGATGAAGCAGAATTAGCTAACGAATACTTTTTGGTTATTAGAACATGAGTTGTTTCTGATTAAACTTGAAGCCTCTCCTATTGATATTTTGTCAGGAAGATTTAAAAAAAATTCTTCCTCTGCCTTTAAAGGAAGACTACATTGTTATTAATTAATTAATTTTTGCTTGCTTTCTTGGTTCTCTTTTGCCTACAGGATAAAAACCTAAGTCCTTAGTCTGGCCTGTAAGATGTTTTAAAATCTTATTGCAACCAATTTCTCCAGTTTCACCTCTTTTGCTTCCACTCTGAACCCTGACCATGCTAAATTGTCATGAATTTTGATCAGTCCATACTTTCTTACAGCTTTGTGCCTTAGCACTCCGTGGAGCATCCCTTTTCTAGTCTTGCAGACTTTGATCTTTTGATAAATCCCCATTCACACACCAACTTGGAGAAGCCTTTTCTGACTCAGTATAGTTTCCTGCTCTGGGTCTCAGTTTTTGTCCATTTTATTCTAATTTGTTTTTAAGTCTGCCAGTACTACTGAGTTAAGTCCCTTCAGGGACTAGATTTTGTTCCGCTTTCTCCCTGGTATCTGTCTAGCAGTGTACCTTGTATGCATTCATTTCTTCGTTCTTTATTTAGTCAGTCAAAATAAATGTATCTTGGGCATTGTGTTAGGGGGCCATATACAGTGATGAGTAAAATTGACAAGGTTCCTGCTTTCATGGAGCTTACTTCCTGATGAGATAATAACAAACATTAGTGCTGTAAAGGCAACAAACAAGTGACACTAGAGGAATGAGGAGGGGCATACTTTATGTACTTGGGAATTTCACAGTGGAGGCAGTATTTAAGCTGAGAATTGAAGAATAAGGAGGAATCAGGGAGTCTAAAGAATAGGGAACCCCACACGCGCTTTCCCAACATAGATGCTTACTGAGTGAACGTATGAATTATAAAACAGTATGTTGTATTTTCCAACTTTATTTAACTTTGTACTCTAGCTAGAGATTTGTTTGTTTGTTGAGACGTGGGTATGCTGAATAAGTCCTATACGTAAGGAAACAAACAAAAACCAGCATAGGCTAGTTTAATGCATAGTGTCATTCACTTGCTTCCCTCTGACTGCCCTGCCACACTTTCTTCTCTGTGCTGGGTGCTGAGTATGTTGGCAGGTCCCTGCCTCTGGAGTTTATAAGCTCATTTGTTGACTCTTTCTTACAAGCCCTAATTTTAGAGTTATTAATCTGGACACTTTTGAAGAAAGTCTTTAACGTATCTCAGCATAGGCTTTCTTTTTTTTATAGTAGCAATACAATTTTAAAATGTTTTAATTTTGCTATAGGAGGTTTTGGACACCTTGCCATTTTCAATTCTTGTCTGCAGACCAAAAGCATAGATGATGGAGAGCTATTACATGGTCTATTAAAAATTCTGATAACTTGGAAAAAAGATCACGAAGATATTTTTCTTTTCAGTTGGTAGGTAATACTTTATATTTTTTCCCTCTGTGTATGATGTGGACTCAGATTATGTATCTTAGAGTCACTATTTCGTAGAGTGATAGGATGGTAGGCATTTAAGTCAGTCTAAGTATATAAGATTTAAATTTTTCTCATTGAATGTCTGTATAATTTGTCAGTGTTTTATTTTTGTCTTTATCACAGTAATCTGTCAGAAGTGAGTCCAGAGATACTGGCGGTAAATATAGAAATGATCCGTTTCCTTTCCCTGTTTCTGAAATACTGCTCGTCTCCTTTGGCAGAGAGCGAATGGGACTTCATCATGTGTTCCATGTTGTCTTGGCTGGAGGTAAATTAACCTTCTGAGTCATCACTGCTGTTGGGCTTTTGTGCATATCTGTGTGCCAGAGTATTTTCTAATCCTCTTTAAGTAATGATTATAGTTAGCTCCTTTGCAAACATTTGAGCACTTTATAGATATATTCCTTGCTGACTGCTGCTTGACAGATCAGTAAAATGATTGAGGTTTAATGTTTGCCGATATCATTCAGTAACCATTCTACTCACTGCTTTTAAAATGGTCTCTCCATTAGCTCATTTTAGTGTAACATTTGTAGCATAGCCCTTTAAGGTTTTATCTTTTCATGACAAGCTTTTTGGTCTTTTGCTTCTATTCTTACAGTGTACTGTTTCATTATTGCCGGCCTAGTGCAGTAAAGATTAAGCAAATTCAGAGGGAATTAGAGTTCTTTTTATGCCTCCAAGCAACCAGCTGTATAATACCTGTGGGTGTTAGGTAGCAAGTCATGCAGCAAGTCAGTGCTGAATTGGTCTGAATCTCTACTCTGCCTGCTGTTTACTGTGTGGCTTAGGGTATTAAAGTTTACCTACTTGAGCCTCAGTTTCCTCATTTTAAAATAACTTAATAATGCCCAATAAGTAGGGCTCCTGAGAAGATTATAAATGTACTTTTAATATATTTAACTTGGTATATGGTAATTGATATTATTTTCCTTCATGGTTGCAGAAATGAAAAAGAACAGTTCACAATAAATGGGTTAATTCTAATTCTTAACATTTAATTCTGAAAATAAGTTATTTTGATGTATAAATGTCTCCTGAGACTATACATTCAAACTGTTTCTTATTTTCAAATTTAGAGAAATGAAAGGGATTTCTCTTTATTGCCTTGACTTGTAATATTCTACAGGAGGTCTACTTACCTATTTAATTTTTGTTTCCTCAGACAACAAGTGAGAATCAGGCGCTGTATTCTGTTCCACTTATACAGCTGTTTGCCTATGTCAGCTGTGATTTGGCCTGTGAACTCAGTGCTTTTTTTGATTCTACAACTCTGGGCACCACTGGCAGCCTTCCTGTAAATCTAATCAGTGAATGGAAAGAATTTTTTTCTCCTGGCATCCACAGTTTGCTTTTACCTCTTTTGGTGACTGCTACAGGCAAGTGCAAAAGGGAGTAATAGTGAGAGTCATTGAAAATAACTTGTTTTGAAAAACTAAAAAAACAAACAACACAAAACACCCCAAAATCAACTTTGGATGTTTAGGTCACACAACACAAAATAGTAAAAGAACCAGAGAGAAAGTTTAGCATCTCAGAATCATCGTATATTCTTCTGCTTTACAGACAAGAATTGAAACATCACAAGATACCTAAAGATCACTGAAAATTAGAACCGTACTAATTCAGAGAATATGAATAAATTATTTTAACTCAAACTTCTTTTTTTTTAAAGGATAATAGAAGTCATTAAATAGTTGAGATTATCTGAAATGTATATTCAGTTCATGCTACTAGTTTGGACTGCTTTAATGTTTGTCAAGTTTTTATTTCATTTTCTTAAATAACATTTGGTTGTCTCTGAATCGATCAAGTTGTATTACTCACTTTGTTTGGGGTATGACTCTTTTTTTCCTTTTTGTCATCAGGAGAAAACAGAGATACATCTGAAACTTCATTTCANACTAGTTTGGACTGCTTTAATGTTTGTCAAGTTTTTATTTCATTTTCTTAAATAACATTTGGTTGTCTCTGAATCGATCAAGTTGTATTACTCACTTTGTTTGGGGTATGACTCTTTTTTTCCTTTTTGTCATCAGGAGAAAACAGAGATACATCTGAAACTTCATTTCAGAATGCAATGCTGAAGCCCATGTGTGAAACATTAACTTATATCCCAAAGGATCAGCTATTGAGTCAGAAACTCCCTGCAAGATTGATTGCTGGTCAGAAAACAAACTTGCCAGAAAACCTCCAGACTTTGTTAAATACATTAGCCCCGTTACTCCTTTACAGAGCTCGGCCTGTGCAAATTGCTGTCTATCATATGCTATACAAGTAAGAATTCTTTCCGTTGAATCAGTATTGTGGTGGTTTTTTAAAAAATGAAATATAGTTCTGGCTTTCCCTGATAGCTGAGTTGGTAAAGAATCTGCCTGCAATGCGGGAGACCTGGGTTCAATCCCTGGATTGGGAAGATCCCCTGGAGAAGGGAAAGACTATGCACTCCAGTATTCTAGCCTGGAGAATTCCATAGACTGTATAGTCCCTGGGGTCCCAAAGAATTGGACAAGACTGAGTGACTTCCACTTTCACATATNAATCTGCCTGCAATGCGGGAGACCTGGGTTCAATCCCTGGATTGGGAAGATCCCCTGGAGAAGGGAAAGACTATGCACTCCAGTATTCTAGCCTGGAGAATTCCATAGACTGTATAGTCCCTGGGGTCCCAAAGAATTGGACAAGACTGAGTGACTTCCACTTTCACATATGTAGTTTTAATTTTTGGTCATTAAAAAAAAAGTCAAAATAGAAAGAAGTTACCAAAAATTAAAAAAAAAAAGTCAAAGTAAAAACAGCAACAAAGTAAGCTTGACTAAGCATTTCAGTAACAGGAATGGTCACTGTTCTCCATGCACAGTTTACATTTATATAGTCTTGGCCATAGTGGATTATTTCAGAATAAGCTCAGTAAAAGGATATACTCATTACAAAATGAGTATTGGACTTTCTATTGCCAAGCGTGACTTAAAAATGAACCATTTCATGTAACTTAATATTCTTTTTTTTTAATTTATTTATTTTAATTGGAGGTTAATTACTTTGGGAGAATGGCATTGAAACATATAACTTAATATTCTGACTTCCAGATTGATGCCTGAATTCCCACAATATGATCAAGATAATCTAAAGTCGTATGGAGATGAAGAAGAAGAACCAGCCTTGTAAGTTATTTTTAATACAAGTCTTCCTCAATTTACAGGGTTACATCCTCATTGTAAGTTGAACACATGTTGAGTCAAAGATACATTTGATACACATAACCTGCTGAACATCAGTTTATCCTAGCCTACTGAAGCGTGTTCAGAACGTTTCCATCAGCCTACAGTTGGGCAAAGTCATCCAACCCAAAGTCTGTTTTATGATAAAGTGTTAGATATCTCGTGTAATTTATTGAGTACTGTACCGAATGTGAAAAGCAGAATGGTTGTCTGGGTAAGAATGGTTGTGAGTAGTTTGGTTGTTAAACTTTTGTGATTGCGTGGCTGACTGGGAGCTACAGTTCACCACCACTGCCCAGCATTGTAAGAGAGTATCATTCTGCGTATAGCCAGTCTGGGAAAAGGTCACAATTTGTAGTATAGTTTCTACTCAACACTCATCGGTTTGACACTATTGTAGTGTTGAAAAATTAGAAGTCAAACCATCATAAGTTGGATTGCTTCGTTAAATTCTCATAATCCATCATGATGACTTTAGAAGACTGAGGCAATGCCAAAGCTCTAAATTTAGTGAATATATTCATTCTACAAATCTTGTACATTTATCTGTAAGATATAAATTAATTTTAGAGCTCACTTGAAGAGATAATTACACTCTCTTCTAATTGTTTCTAAGTCATTTTCAGTTTGCTACTGTTTAGTAAAACTTTCTTTGGCCACATAGTAACTGGGGAAAGAGTATACCTGAGGAAAGAGTATACCAGTTCAAAAATGTATTGAGCACCCCTTTGTGCAAGTGTTAATTAAATGGTAAGGGGAGAATATAGTGTTAAGTAAGCTGTTTTTTTAAGGAGCTTATAATCTAATTTAGATGTATTACCCTAAAACTGAGTGGGCTTCTCTGGTGGCTCAGCAGTAGAGAATCCACCTGCCAGAGCAGGAGATGCGGGTTTGATCTCCACGTTGGGAAGATCCCTTGGAGAAGGAAATGGCAGCCTGCTCCATTATTCTTGTCTGGGAAATTGCATGGACAGAGGTGCCTGGTGGGTTATGGTCCATGGGGTCACAAAAGAGTTGGACCGGATTGAGTGACTGTTAACCACCCTGTAACAGAAGACAGTGTGTGACAAGTGCTAAGAAAAAGGATGATGTCAGTGAGACACAACTGCTGTGCCAAGAAAGGAAGACACTGATGAAAGGGAAGACCTTTCAGATTAGGGGGCATTTCAGCAGGCCGGGGAAAGTTACAGGAACACCATGCGCAAAGGCATTGAGGCATGGGTGCTCATGATACGCTTGGGGAGTATCAAGTTGTTGCCATGTGACATATTTTTATATTTTTAGATCTTCCACTGGAATATAAGCTCTGTGAGGCTTTTAGTCTCTTATTCCTGACTTTTTTTCTCCCAGCACCCAGTTGTTGACCTTAAATAGTTATGAATAATCCTCATTTGTTGAGTAAAAGAATACATGAGGGACTCCCCTGGTGGTCCAGTGGTTAAGAATCTGCCTTGCAATGCAGAAGACGTGAGTTTGATCCCTGGTTTGGGAACTTAGTTGTTCTGGGGAGCAACTAAACCTACATGCTAAAACAACTGAGCCCACGTGCCACAACTAGAGAGTCCCTGTGCCACAAGGGATGATCCATCAGATGCAGTGACGTTTCCACGTGCCGCAACTAAGACCCAGTGCAGCCAAATAAATGAGTATGTGTGGAGTAGGCAGGGAGCGTAGAGTGAAAGATAAAGTTGGAGGGTAATGAAGGGCCTTCAAAATGACATTTTCTAGAGAGCGGGGCATTGTTTGGTAGAAGATGGGATACCATCAGCTCATTCTGGCAGAAGTCTAAAGAATAAACTGAACAAGTAGCAAGCAGAGCTGGAGGCCATTCCAGAAGTTCCAAAGTGCATAGAGGTTAATGTGTTAAGTGGAGAGTTGTTCTTTGTAAAATCTGCTGATGGTTGAATGGAGAAGGATTGGTACATGAGATGGTGGTGCTGAAGGTAAAACCTTAGGGGCAGAAGCTTGAAGAGAACTTCTACTGATGGGCTGGTAGTAGGAAGCCACAAGGGAAGAAAGATCACAGAGGCAAGAGAAGAGACTGGAGGCAGAATGTCAGAGAGAATTTGACTGGAGAGACACACAACTCTGTGGCAAAGACCCTGATGCTGGGTAAGACTGAAGGCAAGAGAAGAGGGTGACAGAGCACGAGATGGTTGGACAGCATCACTGATTCAGTGCACATGAACTTGGGGAAACTCCCGGAGATGATGAGGGACAGGAAGCCTGATGTGCTGTGGTTCATGGGGTCGCAGAGTCAGACGTGACTTGGCAACTGAACAACAACAACAACACACACAAGTATTTCACTTCTTGAGACTCTTACAAGCTTGTCTAAAAATGTTAATCAGTACACTACTTCCATAAAGAAGAAAATTACCTTACATTGCCATGAGTTAATATGAATGTTAAGTTTCCTTTAACATTTCTTTAACTGTGTTGAAAGACAATAGAGTCTTATGATCTTCTAACCCTTTGTTGGTTGATAAAGGACCTGATAGGATTTGTTAGCCCTAATTGTTCCCCTGGCTAGGCAGAGACTTCAGACTAATCAGTTAGCCTCTCTGGGAATATGCTTTTTTTTTCATCTACAAAGCAAAAGGTTGAAATATACGTTTTCTGCTGGATCATTGAAAAGGCAAGAGAGTTCCAGAAAAACATCTATTTCTGCTTTATTGACTGTGCCAAAGCCTTTGACTGTGTGGATCACAATAAACTGGAAGATTCTGAAAGAGATGGAAATACCAGACCCCCTGACCTGCCTCTTGAGAAATCTGTATGCAGGTCAGGAAGCAACAGTTAGAAGTGGACATGGAACTACAGACTGGCTCCAAATAGGAAAAGGAGTACGTCAAGGCTGTATATTGTCACCCTGTTTATTTAACTTACATGCAGAGTACATCATGAGAAATGCTGGGCTGGATGAAGCACAAGCTGGAATCAAGATTGCCGAGAGAAATATCAATAACTTCATATATGCAGATGACACCACCTTTATGGCAGAAAGCGAACAACTGAAGAGCCTCTTGATGAAAGTGAAAGAGGCAAGTGAAAAAGTTGGCTTAAAGCTCAGCATTCAGAAAACTAAGATCATGGCCTCTGGTCCCATCACTCCATGGCAAATAGATGGGGAAACAGTGGAAACAGTGGCTGACTTTATTTTTCTGGGCTCCAAAATCACTGTAGATAGTGACTGCAGCCATGAAATTAAAAGACGCTTACTCCTTGGAAGGAAAGTTATGACCAACTTGGAGAGCTTATTCGAAAGCAGAGACATTACTTTTCCATCAAAGGTCAGTCTTTCCAGTGGTCATTTATGGATATGAGAGTTGGACTGTAAAGAAAGTTCAGTGGAGAAGAATTGATGCCTTTGAACTGTGGTGTTGGAGAAGACTCTTGAGAGTCCCTTGGACTGCAAGGAGATCCAACCAGTCCATCCTAAAGAAAATCAGTCCTGAATATTCATTGGAAGGACTGATATTGAAGCTGAAATTCCAATACTTTGGCCACCTGATGGGAAGAGCTGACTCATTTGAAAAGATCCTGATGCTAGGAAAGATTGAAGGCATGAAGAGAAGGGGCTGACAGAGGATGAGATGGTTGGATGGCATCACTGACTTAATGGACATGAGTTTGGGTAAACTCCAGGAATTAGTGATGGACAGGGAGGCCTGGTGTGCCATGGTCCATGGGGTTGCAAAGAGTTGGACACAACTGACCGACTGCACTGAACTGAAAAGTTTTTCCTTTAAGTACTAACTTCTAGAGTAAATTTTATAGCATGTCTTACATATTTATAACTATGAAAATATATGAATATATTTCTATATCACTTTATACCTTTCAGATTCTGCAGTTGCCTTTATACAAAATTAGGGGTCAAAATTGAACCTATAAAGGGGAACTTTTAAAATGGTTTTTGAAAAATAGAGGAAGAGGAAGATTTTTCTAAAGTGCTTCAAATTTATACATGCTGGCAGTTTGTTAAGAGACAAATTGTGAAGAAAACTGTGGTGTTTAATGTTTGATTCTTAGGTCGCCACCAGCTGCACTGATGTCTCTTCTTGGCACTCAAGAGGACTTACTAGAAAATGTTTTGGGATGTATTCCTGTTGGACAGATAGTTACTATCAAGCCACTGAGTGAAGACTTCTGTTATGTTCTGGGGTACCTCCTCACTTGGAAATTAATACTTACTTTCTTCAAAGCTGCTTCATCTCAGGTAAATAAAATGAGACAACTTTTGACAGTTCTGTCCTATATGTATTTCTCTCTTACTGTCTTAAACCCTTTCCTTCTCCTCCTTTTGGAGAAAAATGAGGATATGCCTCACATTTTACTCTGATCTTATCTGGCTCATTACAGACATTCTGCTAAATTTATTTCTGTCTTTACTTTGCCATCCTCCCACAGTTTTATGCTTGGATCATTTTTTTTTTTCTAACTGAATGTATCCACCAAGTCTGTTTATTTCAGGAAACCAGTTTCTATAATTTACTTTTGTGCTATCATAGTAACAGTTTTTGAAGAACCAGACCTTGCTATTTCCTTTTTCCCTTTGGTCAACTACTGACTCTTGTGGGAATATCAATGGAAATTCACCTTATTTGAAAATCAGTGTTTAGAGAAAGATCTATGAAATTTTACGATATGTAATTCAAGCTGTTATCACTAAATAATGAAAATATCTTATAGTAATTATTTTGTCCAAATTATTTTAGCAGCCACTAGATGTCTCTGTTGTCTCACATTTAAGAAAGAAGCTGGACTGCTCTGTTTCAGTTAAAAAAATTCTTTTAGACAGATGTCTGCTTTTAAAAAAGTTTCAAACACTGAATCAGTTTAATAAAGTAGTCACTTCTTTGTCAGGTTAATACAACAAGACTTAAATCGCTAAATATTTAAACTGTGACTAAATATCATGGCATTCATTTTCAATGTGATTTTTCAGAATCCTTAAGTTATAACTTAGGTTGTTGCTAATAACCCATGTTGTTGTTTAGTCACTTAGTCCTGACTCTTTACGACCCCATGGACTGTTGCCCATGGGATTCTCCAGGCAAGAATACTGGAGTGGGTTTTGCTTTCCTTCTCCAGGAGATCTTCCCAATCTGGGGATCAAACCCATGTATCCTGCAATGGCAGGTGGGTTCTTTACCCCGGAGCCACCAGGGAAGCTCAATAATATATTTCTTGGTACAAATATATCAACATATACATTTTTGCATTTGTTTATCTAAGGAGAAAATGAAATCACAGAGGCAACACTGATCTAGATGTTCAGATTGTTTTATTTTCAGTCTTACCACTTAGATTTGTGATTTGAGCTTGACTTAATTCACTGATTATATATTTCAAGAACTATTTGTTAGGCTTCTGCATTTGTTTCTTAGAATATTGTTGATCTCTAAAAAATTGCAGCGTGTTGAGGCCTTATATCTAAGAATTTTGTTCTTGTTATACTCAGATATTAGGAATAATTATATAATTCTTATATGCAGAAACTAGGAATGCATCATCTTTTTCATTTCTTGTTATACTCAGAAATTAGGAAAAATTAGATAATTCTTATACTTAGAAATTATGAATACATCATCTTTTTCATTAAGCCAGGGTGGGGGAGGGGCACAATTAGATCAGCATTTATTGAGCCTAGAAGTTGAACTGAGCTATCAACAAGTAAACCATCATAACTCAGTAAATAACAGTAATTAGAAGAATCTTAAAACAGACAATTTTTATTGGTCGTTAATCTGGGTTGGTTTTAACATTCGTCTCAAAAGAATTAGTGGATTAAATTGAATTGGGAACGTGTGTGTGTGTCTGTGTCTGTGTATCTGTGTCTTATAGCTTTGCTGAGATGTATTTCACACATCATCAAATTTGCTTATTTAAAGGATGCAGTTTTGCGGATTCCTCTCGTGGTCCAGTGGTTAAGGAGGCGCCTCTACTGCAGGAGGCGCAGGTTTGATCCTGGTCGGGGAACTTCAGATCCCAGTGTGGCCAAAAAAAAAAAAAAAAGAGTACAGTAGTTTGGTGTTTCTAGTGTATTTACAGAATTGTACACTATCACTACCATCTAATTTTAGAACATTTTTAATATCCACACACATCAACACCCAGCCACCCTCCCAACCCCCCCTTCCCGCCACTGCCCAATAAAAACACCCCCTTACCCACTTGCTGTCCCTTTTCCTTTCAAATCCCCTGGCCACTGGCAGCCACTGGTCTACTTTCTGTCTCTATGATTTGCCTACTGTGGACTTTTCACATATATGGCCTTTTGTGTCTGGCTTATTTCTTATAGCACGATGGTTTCAAGGTTCATCCATAATGGAGCGTGTGTTAGTATGGCATCATTTTTTATGTCCAAAACATAGTTCATTGTATGACTATAACACATTTTGCTTACCCAGTCATCCAATGGGCGTTTAGGTTGTTTCCACTTTTTGCCAATTGTGAGTAAAGCTGTTGTGAAGGTTTATGCCTTAGTTTTTGTGTGTATGTTTATTTTCATTTTTCTTGTGTTGTATACTATGAGTGGGACTGCTGGCTAGTAGACATGTGTTTTTTAAAAGCCCATTGATATATGCAATAAATTTAAAAAAATTCTACTTTCCTTTCAACTTTTTATTTTGAAAAACATTCAGATTTGCAGAAATGGTAGACAGCTTTGCTGAAAAGATATGATGCTTTGCTAAAAGTATTTAAACATGTATATCCTAGAAACGGCCTTCCCAGATGGTGCAGTGGTAAAGAATCTGCCTGCCAACGCAGGAGACACAAGAGACTCCGGTTTGATCCCTGCGTCAGGAAGATCTACTGGAGTAGGAAATGGCAGTCCATTCCAGTATTCTTGCCTGGGAAATCCCATGGACAGAGGAGCCTGGCCAGCTACAGTCCATGGGGTCACAAAGAGTCAGACACAGCCAAGCACCCATGCACATACACATAAACTCCTAAGATAAGAACATGTTTCATCATAAATGTAATACAGATATTATACTCTAATTTTGATGCAATAATATTATCTAATTAGTATTTAAAATGCACCCCCTAAAAAAATAAAAATTTCCCAGTTTTCCCAGTAATATCCTTTATAGTTTTATTTCCTTTTCTATTGAAGATTCAGTCAAGGATTATGTTTGTATTTGTCTATCATATTTCTTTAGCTTATAATTCCTCTCCTTTTCTTACTTGTCATTCACCAAGTCAGTTATTTTGTAAACTGTCTTCCAGTTGGGGTTTGTCTGTAGTTTCCTCGTAGTTACATTCTGGTTATTTTTCAGCAAGAGGATTTACTGCACGGTGGTGCTGTGTTCTCACTGTCACCTTAGGAGCACAAAATATCGTGTGTCCTCTTACTTGGCAATGTTAAGTTTGGTTACTTGGTAAAGGTAGTGTCCTCCAGATTTCTTCATGGTAAAGGTCTTTTGGTTGATTTTTTAAGAATCCCAAATGCCAAATCCTATGGCTTGATCTTTGTATTTGAGCATTCATTGTGTCCAGAAAATGGTGTCTGTGTACTGTGAGGAGACGATATAGCATAGTGGGAAAAGTAGTTTTAAAACAGGTACAAATACCAAAGAACTGCAAGGTAAATGTGAGCAAATGAAAACTACATTATTGAGGAATGAGTTTCTAAAGCACATGTCTCATGTAGATACCTGGAGTATACCCAGTGGTGCCAAATTTTTCCTATTTTTAAGAAAGAAATCAAGGGGGGAAAAAAAGCCATATTATTATGTGAAATTTCTTGATTTATAAAACAACTCCAGGACATTTTGAGCTACCGGATTGTGCTTTCATAAAGGGATGCTGGAATGTTTGGTATAGGGTGAGGGCAGCCATAGCAATGGGATTAGTTTTGAGCAGAATTTTGAAAAATTAGAGATTGTGGTGTGGAAGATTTGGGAGGAGAATGAGTGAAGCATCTGTGGGCAGTGGCAAATAGATCTTTCTCAGCTCAGACTCCCAAGTGGCAGTGAACTTATCAACAGGAGACAGTTTGGGAAAGATGTTAGAGGCATATGTCTAATAACAAAGGGGTAGTGAGAACTTCTGCTAGTGTATGAGAAGGGGGAGCAGTGTCATTGGACGACCCGACTGGAAAGTAACACTGTGTGATGTATTTTGTAGGACTCTTCCATGTCATTCTCAGTATTCAGATAAATGCATTTTTTCATTGTGTTCTTATACTATATATGTATATATACACACACACACATATATACATTGTACTATATATATATATAGGTAATATATATATATTTTTAAATATTTCTTTATTTATTTGGCTGTGCTGGATCTTAGTTGCAGCATGTGGGATCTAGTTTCCCCGACCAGGGATTGCACCTGGGCCCCCTGCATAGGGAGGACGGAGTCTCAGCCGCTGGACCACCCCCAGGGAAGTTTATACTTCATACTTTAATTCGTTCCAAGTCTGCTGAATGTCCTATTTAATTGGGTTTACTAACAAAAATTCTCTCATTTCCACCAGCTTCGAGCTCTGTATTCAATGTACCTTCGAAAAACAAAAAGTTTGAATAAATTGCTTTATCACCTGTTCAGGCTTATGCCAGAAAATCCAGCCTTTGCAGAGACAGCTGTTGAACTCTCCAATAAGGACCCTCGAACTTTCTTTACAGAAGAGCTCCAGTTGGGTATTAGAGGTCAGTATGATGTATGTGTGTATTTCTTCCTGGGGACGAGGCTCATGTCCGGATGTATGACTCTTTACCATGAGGATGTGGAGAGTAACCCCAAACGTGGGTCCCCTCTATGACATTGTTGAAGTGCCAGATTTTCCCTATTTCTCTACATAGAATAAATAATTAGATCTTGTGGTTAAAGTTCTTAGGAATTTAATTCATTTTTGAAGCTTAGTTTCTTGATTACTGTTATGTTTTACTCTGTAGACAGTGATGTTTTGTAGGCCTGTGGATGGTCTTCTGTTGGGGAAATGACGATGAGTAAAATTTATTATTTTTTCACTCCAGGAGCTCACATTTTAGCTGAAGGGGTAGACATGCATGCATCTAGCTATACCTCAGTGTTAAAAAGGATTTCCTGAGAATAGGAATTGTTTCAAATGCCTTGGAGATCTGAGGTTGGAACTTTGTCTTTTGAGTAGTACAGTAGAACTCTAGAACTTAGAACACATCAGTGAACTCTGGGGAAAGTAAAGACCACCAATTTTTGTTTTTCATAATTTGGGGCTTCCCTGGTAGTTCAGATGATAAAGTGTCTGCCTGTAATGCAGGAGACCCAGGTTCAATCCCTGGGTTGGGAAGATCCCCTGGAGAAGGGAATGGTAACCCACTCCAGTACTCTTGCCTGGAAAATCCCATGGATGGAAGAGCCTGGTAGGCTGCAGTGCATGTGGTTGCAAAGGGTCGGACATGACTGAGCGACTTCNTGCAGGAGACCCAGGTTCAATCCCTGGGTTGGGAAGATCCCCTGGAGAAGGGAATGGTAACCCACTCCAGTACTCTTGCCTGGAAAATCCCATGGATGGAAGAGCCTGGTAGGCTGCAGTGCATGTGGTTGCAAAGGGTCGGACATGACTGAGCGACTTCACTTTCACTTTCAGAAGAAGAAGAATCTTTAACTTTTCCTCTTTGAACTGTGTGTGCTTCATTTTATTTGTGATCTTTCCTGCAAAATAGTGCTATTGGGGGCAGATTTTTCAGTATCCTTCAGGATCTTCTTTCTACCATTCTAATTGTTCATTTTGAATGTGGGAGAAAAAGCTAACATTCTACAGAGTTCTGGTTTCCTTGGTATGGTATGTTTGTTGTATGAGCTCTAGCGCTAGCGTTCAGGAGTTGAAAATGTTTTTCCAAGGAAAGTACTCATATTAGTCTGTTCTGTGTAAGAGATACATGTTACTAACTGAGAATTTGTTTTTTCCTCAGATACCTCAGCTCTTCCCTACCATATTCCACACTTGGCTTGCTCAGTCTATCACATGACATTAAAAGACTTGCCAGCCATGGTTAGGCTCTGGTGGAACAGTAGTGAGAAGCGTGTCTTCAATATCGTAGATAGATTTACCAGCAAGTATGTTAGCAGTGTCCTTTCTTTTCAAGAAATATCTTCTGTGCAGACAAGTACACAGCTGTTTGATGGCATGACGGTTAGTATCGTCTTGAATTTTTTTCTAGAAAGGTTGTCTCAGTATTGGTTATGCCTATCCAGTGTAGTGAGTATGATCACAATTGTAGCTCTTGGTTCAGAAATTACAGAAATTGTCTACTTTATTTTCTGATTCTTGGACATCAGATCTCAAATTAATGCGTCAATTGAAGTGATGTTATAATTTCATTTACCTATGCTAAATAGTTTTTGAATGTTCATTAGTTAATTCAAAACATCTATCGGGATACCTATAGATGCCAGGTGCTTTGTGCCAGTCACCTGCAAAATAGACAGTTCAGAAGGGTCGCATTCCTGTCGTGTAATAACATACAGTCCGATAAAGGAAAGAGGGGTGATACTGGTAATGTTTCTTTGCACTGGAAACTGGAACGTGGCACATTAAGAGGAAGAGTTTTCTGCAGTTAGGGTGGGAAAAGGTCATCTGGCTTAGGGGCCTAGGTAGGACTCGATGGGGGCAGTTTATTTTGAGGTTGGCAAGATGCTGCTATGGGTTACAACATTTAATATAGAGAAAATAGCACAGCAAAAGCAAAAAGTTTGAAGATGAGAATCTATTAATAATTTCTGTAATTGCTTAAGAAATAATGAGTTGCCCTATATTCATATAGAGTAGTTTCCATGAAGGTAAATAGAGAACAGACTGTTTCTGTGATGAATTGAGTCCATACTGGTAAAGGCATCAACTAACAGTCTGAAATATTTAGTGCTGCGTAGCCACTGAATTTTTTCTTCTGAGGCAGTGACGGTGTCAGAGTTAAAGGAGTGAAATTGCTCTGACTGAAGTCCTAGCATGAGCTGTTGGCATGGGGCGTGGGTTCATGTGAGCAGTTAGGGAGGCTCATAATGTGTAGACATTATGAGGAGGGCCTGTGGGAACAGTATCAGTGAGACTAGTCCTTAAAAGGGCAGGGATGTGAAAAATTCTGTGGTGATTTAACCAAACTTACATGTAATTAATATCTGGAAGAGAAATTTAAGATGATGCTACGCTTTTTAGCATAGAATATGAAAGTCAGAAGAATAAATTTTTAAAGGATGGTGATTTGTATTCTCTGTTGTGTTTGCAATGCTAGTAAGAAAATCAAGATCAGGTATAAATACTCGGGCAGTTGATGATTGCTTCTAAAGCTCAGGGGAATTCTGTGGTAGGGAAAGACTTGGAAGACATCTAAATAGAAGTGATATTTGATACACTGACTTTGGAAGAGAAGGGATAATTAATAATAACCCATTCTGTACTCTTCTATTCAAAAACTACCATATGACAAGCCTAGTATAATAAAAACATACTTTTTCAGTGCGTTTCTTTTTAAAACATCTTTGTCATAACATCACTATGAAACATGTCAGATATTTGAACCTATTTCTTAAATGTCTCACATTAGATAAGTGAATATGTTTACCCGTGTTTTGGTTGAATGAGGACTGGCTGCTATCTGTCAACCTGTCAAGATGGTTTTTGAATAAAAGGGAAGAGAAGAAAATTGGCCAAAAAAAAAAATCACCTTTCATGTGTTGCAGGTTAAAGCTCGAGCTACTACTCGAGAAGTCATGGCCACTTACAGCATTGAGGATATAGTGATTGAACTTATAATACAGCTGCCTTCAAATTATCCACTGGGCTCAATCACAGTGGAGAGTGGGAAAAGAGTTGGGGTGGCTGTGCAGCAGTGGCGAAACTGGATGCTTCAGCTAAGCACGTACCTCACCCATCAAGTAAGCGTCCATGTACAGGAGAAGTCGCTGCTTTACTGTGTGAAAGGGCAGTGAAACTTTCTCTCTTCTGCTTAAGTAGAAATGGGTCCTGTATTTTGTTGACTCTGACAAAGGTCCATATAGTCAAAGCTATGGTTTCTCCAGTAGTCATTAAGGATGTGAGAGTTGGACCAAAACTAAAGGTTCAGAACGGAAGAATTGATGCTTTAGAGCTGTGGTGTCGGAGAAGACTGTTGAGAGTCTCTTGGACTGCAAGGAGATCCAACCAGTCCATCCTAAAGGAAATCAGTCCTGAATATTCATTGGAAGGACTGATGCTGAAGCTGACTCTCCAGTACTTTGGCCTCCTGATCAAAGAACCAACTCATTTGAAAAGACCCTGATGCTGGGAAAGATTGAGGGGAGGAGGAGAAGGGGACGTCAGAGGATGAGATGGTTGGATGGCCTCACCGACTCGATGGACATGAGTTTGCACAAGCTCCAGGAGTTGGTGATGGACAGGGAAGCCTGGTGTCCTCCAGTCCACGGGGTCACAAAGAGTCAGACACGACTGAGTGACTGAACAGAAACTGAAACAGATACCCTGCCAAGCTTATTTTAATTTTTAAGGCTTTATAGCATTTCCCTCGTGTTTGAAAAGAGTCGACTCTTCTTCACTGACCCTGTAGATGTTATAGAACAATACCTGGTATTAAAGTTTGAGAGGGAATCTATTTGTAAGTCTCAGGACAGCTGAATGTCTTCTGAGCTACTTTTACTTTAATGTTTCACCTCTCCTGTGGTTAGAGAAATCCCAGTACTTTCAAAGACCTTTTTGGATTTTAAACAAATTGTTAAGTCTTCTCTAGTTTTGTTTGTACCTGGTGATGCTTCTCAGGCATTCCACAGTAGAGGAAAAGTATTTTAAAACAAGTCTATTTACTAGTATTGTAGAGCTGGAGCAAATCAGCATTTGAGTAGGTGAGATAGTTAATTTCATCATTTTTAGTTAAGTTAGGAGAACTGATCCAAACGACTTAATTATTTAAAAAGTTTCATCATCCAGAGAGTTGATGTGGAGTGGGAGCTGGGGTGGGGGGGTGGTTTCAAGATTGGGAACTCATGTACACCTGAGATGAAAAAAATAAATAAATAAAAAATTAAAAAAAAAAGTTTCATCAAATAACAAGCTAAGACTATAAAAGTTGAAAACTGGGTCAGAAGCCTTCCTTTCAAGTCAACATTTAATGAAGAAACGTACCTGGTTCCTAAAACGTGGGAGGTCATTTTGAAAACCAGTATTCATAAAACTTAGAATTGTGAATATAGCCAAGCAGATTCTCTTCTGTCCAGATTATATAATTTTAAAATTTGTGAAATTGAATAAAGATAATATTGATGATTTACAGGGTGTATTACCTTTATTGTTTATTTTTTTTTTTTCTTTGTTAACAGAATGGAAGTATTATGGAAGGCTTAGCATTATGGAAAAATAATGTAGACAAACGTTTTGAGGGTGTTGAAGATTGCATGATTTGTTTCTCAGTCATTCACGGTTTCAACTATTCTCTTCCCAAAAAAGCCTGTAGAACATGCAAAAAAAAGTTCCATTCAGCTTGTTTGGTAAGTCTAAAGAGAAACTAGCTTATTTATATCTTACATATATTAATATTATATATGGATGATATCTAACCTTGGAAAACTGTGGATGTTAAACTCTTAATTGTGGTTAATGGGAGACATACTAAAAATGATTTTTCAAAATCTGTAAAAGAAAATTAGTAATTTACTGAGACTGGTGGCATCAAAGCACTTTAATAAATGGAAATTTCTAAAATAGCTCTTGGCACTTAAAAAATGGATGGCTTTGTAAGATGTGTACCGTAAAGGAGACTGAACAGATGGGAACTGAGAGCCATCTGGCATCAGAGCTTTTTGCCCTTTTCAGACATCATAAAGAAAGGCTCACTATGCTCAGTCCCATCACAGCAGGTCTCTTTATATACCTCCATGTTTGTGAGCATGGCCTGAGTGGAGAGAACCACTGGCCTTTGGAAGGAGCACTGAACCGTGTTGATTTGGAAATAAATGTAAAGAACAAATACTTCAGTAGTCTCCCTTTTCTCACTTTAATCATTTTAAAGTTACTTTAGTCTGCAAAGCACCAACTTGCTGACCTGAGTTCCAGTTTTCTCATTTGTAAAATGGAGATAGTAATACTTTTCTAAAGGTTGTTGAAAGGATTAAAAGAAGATGATTTATGTAAAACCTACCACTATTTAAATGGAATATGCAAAGCTGAGCATCATTGTTCAGTAAAGGATTGCTGTATTCATCTTGTTTTATTTAAAAAAAAGATAATATTGTCTTTTCAACTTGGCCAGTTTGATAACAAACGTTTGCTTTAATTTCCATTTTGTGTAATTAATACAGTAAATTTTTATATAAAAATTGTTACTTTAGACATATATGTAAAATGGCAGTGTAAAAAGTTTTTAACACTTAGACTTTTCTTTTTCAGTACAAGTGGTTTACATCCAGCAACAAATCAACTTGTCCACTCTGTCGTGAGACCTTTTTCTGAGATTTTTTTTTTCCCGCTCATTGGAATTGATCCCTGAAGAAATTCAAGCAAAGGCAGTGGATTTGGATTCATCTTGAAGTGCTGATGTGAGGAGGCCGCTGAGCATTACTTTCAAATATGGCCTTCTCTGGAAAATTATTTTGGTTCATGTAATGATCCTAAAATCAGGTTTACTTATCTTTAGATTGCTTTGTAAATGTTTGGAAACCTTTTCTTTTACATAAAAATATTACATATTAGAGAGAAAAATATATTAATAGTTTAATCACTTTGTACATTTAAAAATAAATATGGAAAAACCCTAAAGTACAGAGTTGGAATTAGTGAAAGCATTGCACAAGTGTATTATACTGATAAACTCATTCAGTTAGTTTATCTATGTTTAGAACAGTCCGAGTGAGGTAAATGAATTGAGAGGGTTGATTTACATCCACAGATATTTTGAGACTTATTTATTAGTTACAATGAAAAAATTAATTAGTATTCTGATATTGTAGATTATTTTAATGATAAAATGACATAAGCTATTAATATAGCTTATCTTAAGCTATTTAAAGCATGCTCTGAACTCCTATGTAAAAGAGTATAAGCTGAACTTTAAGGTGCCTCCATTTATTAAGGGTTTTGAAATTCAGAAAATTAAATTTAGAACACTGACCTTTTTACTGTAAGAGAATTTCCTTGTGCTAGTGACATTTGGATTGCAGACGTGCCAGTGAATTTATTACTCAGTTGCAGTGAGCTGAGTCTCCAGAGGGTGAGAATTTGAGAGAAACAGAAGTCACCTTATTTCATTCATGAGGCAGAGTGGTTTCTACTCCTCTGTCAAGAGCAAAGAAATAGTTATTTCTGAAACTTAAGAGTGGTGGAAAAAGCAAAAAATAAAAACATTGTAGGACGCTTTAAATTTTGTAAGCAAATTTTGCTATTCTTACTGGTCAGAATTACACTAAATTAGAGAGTTGAGGGAAGCTAATTTTTTCTAGCCTTCATAAGTGCGAGTTAGACATTTTAATACTAAGTATAATTCAGTATAACAGGCTGAATGAGATGGGGTAGGTGAAGACCTGTGAGTTTTGCTACAGCATTATTGCCCTTAAANGGCTTTAAATTTTGTAAGCAAATTTTGCTATTCTTACTGGTCAGAATTACACTAAATTAGAGAGTTGAGAGGAGCTAATTTTTTCTAGCCTTCATAAGTGCGAGTTAGACATTTTAATACTAAGTATAATTTAGTATAACAGGCTGAATGAGATGGGGTAGGTGAAGACCTGTGAGTTTTGCTACAGCATTATTGCCCTTAAAAGATGTGCCCAAAATATAAAAGTGTGAAAGTTTAGAACTTGGAATAATTTTATTGCAGTCTTCCATCACATGGGAAATAATTAGCCTGTCTCATAGCAAGGTAACATGAAGACTCAGCTAATCATCTCTGTTGCACATGTTTAATTGGCAAAAAGCAACTCATGTTAAATAAAATTACTGCTTACTCTCAACTGGGTAAAATGGTTATTATTGAAATAGTATGAATGTGGTCAGAGCATTGTAGTGGAACCTCAAGTATTCCCTGTGAGTTAAAGCTCTTGAGTTGTATTGTAGATGCAGTGTCCTGCCCAGTTTTATCTGTCTCCTAAAATTTTCTCTGTAGTATTTATTATCTTATAGCCTTAGGCTCAAGGAATACAGATAGCAAAATTCTACTACCTCTTCTTAACCTCTTTCTTAAAATATTCTTTTTCCTATGTCTCTCTCTGACATAGTAAACCCAAAAGATTGTGTTACTCCTCTGTGAAAATTACACACTTTTCCTTTAAAATTGTTTTATAGTAAGTCTTTGTTTATAATTTTTCCAGTGGTGGTACATCTTGCTTCTGACCCAGACCCCAAGTAGAAAAGAAAAGGGAATAATGGAGCATTGTTTTTCCACATTATTCTTCAGGGCATCAGATTTTCTGGTGAAACATATAATTAAGTGAGATGCCTACTTGTCATACTTAGGACTCTTGGCACATTTCTTTGATTCTTGTAAATACAAATGTAAAGCTTGTTACTGTTTATACACTAAAGAAGAAGCTTTCCAAAATAAAACTAAAATTCAGAATATCACATTATAATTAAAGTTTGTTTATATAGCTTTGACAACTCGAGAGCATCCCGTAAAATTCTAGCATTAAGGACATTTTAAAGTTGCATGAGATTCAGAGCCCATTAGCAAAATTGTTAATTTAAAGCCCTGATGTAAATTGCAAATTTTAGAATTTATTTTTAAGTCTTATTTATCACATGCTGTAATGTATGTATATAAGTTTCTGTGGCTTAAA
Organism: Neotragus moschatus; assembly: GCA_006410615.1. Taxonomy (NCBI): domain Eukaryota; kingdom Metazoa; phylum Chordata; class Mammalia; order Artiodactyla; family Bovidae; genus Neotragus; species Neotragus moschatus. Next base: position 275,456 of record SJYA01000280.1, read on the forward strand.
GCAATGTCATTACTTGAGTTTGTGTGGTGTGAATAATTATTTGATTGTTATACCATATGTGCCCATTAAAATTCTTTTTAATTGCAAAATATTTCAAATATACATAATAATAATAATATAAATGCCCTTGTACTCTTCATAAACTATTTTGCCATATTTGCTTCTGATTTTTAAAGAAATAAAATGTTAACTCTTTTGTACTCTTCCCTGAAACCATCTCCTCCTTCCCTCATTGGAGCTCACCCGCCCTCCTGAAGTTGGTACGACTCCTTCCTGCTTAAGATTTTATATTTCACCACATGTTTGTGTCCATAAATAATACAGCAGTTTTTCAAAATTTTGTGACGTGTTCTGTTGTAGTTTCCCTTTTCGTTCAGCATCACTGCTGTTTGTATCATTATGTCAGTCTGCCTATCATTTCCCTCACTAATGGTCATTTCAGTTGTTACTCTCCGCCACTTTGAACAGCGCTGCCAGTGTAAGTTCTTGATCATATCTTCTTACGCAGATGAAACGTGCTAGGTGTTCTGAACACACGCCCCCAGATGGGATTTCAGGTAATAGATGTTCTGATTTTAGATATGTGCTCTGTGACTTTGTTGTTTTTCAGTCGCTAAGTTGTGTCTGACTCTTATAGATTGCTCTCCAAAGTGGCGTGTAAGTTTGTGCTCTCAATGGCGATACAAGAGGATTCTGGTTTTCCCAGGTCGTCAGCAAAACACTTAGTCTTAGCACTTTTAAAGTTTTCCAGTCAGAGCTGTGAGACAGTAGCTCTGTTTTCATTTGTAGTTCCTTGGCTACCGTGAATCTTAGCTTTATTCCATATACTTATTGGTCCTTATTTTGTGAATATTTCATCTATACACCTGTTTTCCTTGCAGATTGCACATGTTATGGACTGGGATTCTTCTGGCAGGTGGCTTGACAGTAACATGGTCTTTGGCTGTCTGTAATTATACAGAATTTTTTAGTTAAATTGAGTTAAATTGATCATTCTTTTCCTTTATGACTGAGGCTTTTCTGTGTTCGTTTTAAAAAACTGGTTCCTTCCCTGAGATTTAAAAATATATATGTATATATTACATATTTTGTTCTAAAAGTTACAAATTTCAACTTATACCTAATTTACCTGAAACGCAATTTTGTGACTATTAGGTAGAAATCCTACCCCATATTGGTAGCCAGTTTTCATATCTTTTATTAAATAGTCTATCCACTACCCATTGACTTTGCAGTGCCTCCTCACTTATATTACCAAATCTTGTTGTATGTGTATTGGTTTCCGGTCTCTGTATTCTATTCCAGTGGTCTATTTATCTTTGTTAATTCTACGCATATATTTTTTTTCTTTAAAAAATAGCTTTACAATGAATCTTGCAGAGTAGATGAGTAGTCTCCTAGTCTTATTCTTCCTTAAGACTTTTCTTAGATAGACATGTCCTCTGCTGTCCAAGAACTCTTTAACTCCCTTTTCCCCTGCTGTGTTCTCTCATGGCCAATTTGCCCTTACTATGAGTCTTCTTATGGAAGAATCTGGTAGGTGTCCATCCTAGGCTTTAACTGGTGGGACCAGGAGGCTCTGCCAAATTTTATACTTAAGGTTTTACAGTCCAGTTATTCTCTGTATGGTTTTTAAAATTAGAGGCGAAAATTTTGTATGTTTATGAGTGAAATCCTTGAACCTCACCATGAATTTTTCTTTCTGTTTTATAAGAAGAAAGTTTTAGTCGCTTAGTTGTGTCTGACTCTTTGCAACCCCGTGGATTGTAACCCGCCAGGCTCTTCTGTCCATGGGATTTCCCAGACAAGAATACTGGAGTGGGTTGATAACCTGTTTTACACAAGTTTCTGCAAAAGACTTTTGGGCCAAGGAGAGTGTTTAGCATGAGGGTCAGCTAGTTCCAATAGTTTTGACAGTGCCTTTTTTTTTTTTTTTTTAAACTGTAACTTTCTTTTTAAGGAGAGCAACTTCTTTGGGTAGCGCAAAAGCATAAATTTGTATATTTGTTGTCCAGATTTTATGGAAATACCTGAGGAGGTTAAGAAACCTGTTTCCATGGCATTCCAAATTGACGTGTTACCTCAAAAATACTGGCTGCAGTATACAATTTACTCTTTTGTATTTAGGAATATTATGTACCCTATAGAAGACTGTAAGTTTGACCACTGGAATCTACCTAGTTAAGTATTAGATACTAAAAAACTCTATAGTCTAGTTATTGTATAGCCAGAGAGTATTGCTCCTTTTCATTCTTTAAGACCCATTAACAATCGGTTATCTATAACAGCTTAGGAGTGGAGTGTTCAACACATCTGTTCTGAGCATGGGTTTCTTTAACTGTATGTATAACCATGGGAATTTATTTCATCAGCTAAAGTTAAGAGAATTTCTCAATATGAGAAGGAATACATTTCTAGTATATAGTTGATAGTAAAATGAGAAAGAGAAAGTGAAGATATATAGTATCGTCAGATTTACTTTTGCACATTGATCTTGTACCCTGCAATCTTGCTGAACTTGTTTACTAGTTCTAATAGTTTGTGTGTGTGTGTGTGTGTGTGTGTGTGTGTGTGTCTGTAACTTTAGAATTTTCTACATATAAGGTCTTACCATTGGCGATAGTGATGGTTTTATTTATTTTCCAGTCTGGATGCCTTTTATTAGACATCTGACTAGAAACTCCAGTATTGAGTAGCAGTGGTGAGAACAGATAATCTTTGTTTCGTTCCTGATCTTAGAGGGTAAGCTTTCAGTCTTTCAGCATTATGATGTTAAGCTGTGGTTGATACAATCAAATTTAAAGGTGACCTGAATACAAGTTCTGAAGATACTTCAACTAATTAATTTAGGCTGCAGTTTCTTGGTGCAAGAGAAAATAAGCTGGTGGCTCAAAGGATGGGCTGTAGGAGGCAACAAATTTTTTATTTTTGTCATGCTCTTGAAAAACCATTAGAGCAGCAATTCTTAGCCTCACTACTGTTAGCATTTTGGGCTGCAAAGTTCTTTGTTTCGGGAACTGTCCTGGGCATTGTAGAATGTTTAGCTGTATCCCTGGCCTCTGTATTTGTTCAATGCCAGTGTACCATCCTTGTGAGAACCAAAAATGTCCAGGCATTGCTAGATGTTCTCTGGTGGTAAAGTTGTCCCTTGGTGACAGTCATTGCCTTATAACATGGACTAATCAGGCACCATTCAGTAGAAGTACAGTGTGAGCCACGTATGCTATTTTAAGTTATCTTGTAGCCTAAAATTTAAGAACAGGTGAAATTTTAATAACACATTTTGTTTAACTTGGTTTCCAAAGTACTATTTCAATATTTAATCAATAAGAATTAGGTACTTTATATTCTTTTCTCATATTGTTTTTGAAATTCAATGTATTTTAAATTTATAGCACATTCCAATTTAGATAGGAAATTTTCATCAGAAATACTTTGATTTCAGAAAATTTACTGTTAAAAAATAAATTCATGTGCCCAAGTTTTTCCCAAATGCACTTGAAAGTCTTCCAATAACTGGATCTGGTGTCCCTTTTGACATTTTCATTAATTAAAATTAAATAAAAATTTGAAATTTTGTTTTTCAGTCACACTTGCCACATTTCAAGAGATCACTAATCACATGTTGCTAGTGGCTATTGTATTGGGACAGTATAGGCTTAACCTTACATGTCTGTACAAAAAGAAAGGCTTATGATAATCTAGGAAGAATCAGCCTAGACCCTTAAATTCACCTCCAAATACTTTACCTATGTCTTGAGAGTCTTTTGCCCATAAAATTCTGGGATCATAGCTTATCCTTTGGTCATACGTAGCATTTTCTACAATTTTGAAAAATAATTCTGCAGTAAGTTTTATGTGGTAGTTTCATTTGAGTGGTTTTAGTACTCTGAGGGATCTGATGTTCTGTGGTTCGAGAATTATTAGTATTTAAAGTTACCCATATCTGTATATTGTTGTTCATCTATATTTAAAAGGCCAGGGCCCTGGAGAAGGGAATGGCAACTCACTCCAGTATTCTTGCCTGGAGAATTCCATGGACAGAGGAACCTGGTGGGCTACAGCCCATGGGGTCACAAAGAATCGAACATGACTGAGCAATTAACTAATGTTTCCTGGACTAAGTTACTGGGGAGATTTTGGCTAGTTGTCCTGTTTTTCAGTCATTACAGAACGTGAATTCTTCCGCTGGCCTTCCTGCTTATGGTATTATTAACATAGCTGCCCATTTCTCATAGAACAGAGAACCTTTTGGTCTTATTTTTGTTGTATATATCATCTGCTTTATCTTGAAGGTCAGAAGTTTGTTTTGATTTCTAGATTTTTGAAGTGTTTAGGGACATGTTGAAGATCATCTCAGTTGGTACTTCTGGAGTCCATTTTCAAAAAAAACAGGCAAGCTCGTCTTCATGTTTGCTTTTGAGGATACTCTAGAATGTTGTTTGAAATTTTTTCTGGATTTGTTTTGAAATCTGCTACTCACCTCATCTTCTTATGTTTGTTTGTTTATAGTTTTGATTTTCATTAAGACTTTTCCTAAACGAAAGGCATCTGAAATGCCTTAATCATACATTTCCTGTTTGCTTACTCCTTCCAGGTCATTCCTTGAATTATGAAGAGCTGAATATTTAAGCCATCTCCTAGCTTTTTGTGTTGTTTTTCTTGTCATTGTTTTTGCTGGTTTTGACTCTTTTGCCCTCATCTTAGNTTGGTGATGGACAGGGAGGCCTGGCGTGCTGCAATCCATGGGGTCGCAAAGAGTCGGACATGACTGAGCAACTGAACTGAACTGAACTGAACTGAAACTTTATTTTTATTCAAATATGTGAAGTGGTACACACTTATCTAAAATTTGTTTGGGAAATTGCTTTCTGACAAATGGTAAGTGAAAAGTTGTTAGCAAGTTACCACACAAACAGCTTTTTGTTGAATGTTTTAGAGTTAAAAATGTTTCTTAACTTTAGATTTGGTGTTAGAGCATGTTACAAATAGCCGGTCACTTTATCTTCCAGGTGAGCCAGTCAAGTCATGGTGCTAGGAATGCTGAAGAAACTGCTGTATTGTTTGGGCCAGGTCTTCCAAAGGCCTTGTTGCTAGGATCCTAATCATTGCCAGAAAAGAGAGAAGTTAAACAGAACTGTTTGTAGTCAAAGCCTGTGTGTGCTGTGCTAAGTCACTTCAGTTGTGTCTGAATCTTTGCGACCCCATGGACTGTAGCCCACCGGGCTCCTCTGTCCATGGGATTCTCCAGGCAAGAATTACTGTAGTGGGTTGCCATGCCCTCCTCCAGGGAATCTTCCCAACCTAGGGATTGAGTCCCATCTCCTGTGGCTCCTACACTGCAGGTGAATTCTTTAGTGCTGAGCCACCAGGGAAGCCCTAATTCTTCCCTAATAAGAACTGACAGCTCTGACAAAGTGAAAAGATTGTATTTTCTTTAAAACATATTAATTTATTTTAAATGACAGTAAGAAATCCATCACCTATTCGTATAGAACTGGCTTATTTTTTTTATGACAAACATTTATATTTTCCAAAATAAAATGTTTAGGGGGAAAGCAACATAGTTGATAATTTTGTAGATTTCTTTAATGTCTGACTTGATGGAAGACAGCTGTATTCTCATGTCTGCTTCTGCTTTCAATTACCTGCCATCTGTTGACTGAAGTATATCTTTTAAAAACTAGGCCCACGCAGGTATGTAGAGGTTACATTTTCTGTCAACAAAAGAATATACATTTTGANTTGATAATTTTGTAGATTTCTTTAATGTCTGACTTGATGGAAGACAGCTGTATTCTCATGTCTGCTTCTGCTTTCAATTACCTGCCATCTGTTGACTGAAGTATATCTTTTAAAAACTAGGCCCACGCAGGTATGTAGAGGTTACATTTTCTGTCAACAAAAGAATATACATTTTGACATGTGTTACTAGAAATGAGTTTTCAGTTGTCACAAGATTACAATTAAGTAGTTTTTTTTTTTTTTTTGGATAGCACTTCTCTTAATTTAAAACCCTTACATGGCTAAGTAACTCAAGTTTTATCATAATCTGCTTGACAGTAGTTCTGAGAAAAGTTCTATAGAATCTCACATCTTGTTTTCTTAAGGCCTGAATGGATGGTGAGCTTTCTTTTTTCCTTCCCATTATCCTTGTGGTGGTTTCCTAAATAGATTTTCTAATGTTGAACCATCCTGGCATGCTTTGTATTAACCCTACTTGATCATGATCAATACTATTATTAATAATATATTTGTGGGTTTTAAAGATATTTTTTCTAAGTCTGAATCTTTGTTCACAAACCACCCAATGATAATCTTTCTTGTACTGTATATTCACAAGTGAGATTAACCTAAAATTTTCTTATATTGTTTCTGTTTGGTTTTGGTATCACTGATATACTAGCATATCAATGATATACTAATTCATACAAAAAATGTTAGGATTCTTGAATGTTTGGTAAAACTCATTTGTAGAATCATGTGTGTATTTGTCAGTTCAGTTGTGTCCGACTCTGTGCGACCCTATGGACTATATAGCCCACCAGGCTCCTCTGCCCATGGGGATTCTCCAGGCAAGAATATTGGGGTGGATAGCCATTCCTTTCTCCAGGGAATCTTCTTGACCCAGGGATCAAACGTAGGTATCCTGCATTTCAGGCAGTTTCTTTACCATCTGAGCCACCTGGGAAGCTTGTTTTTATTTTGCAAAATAGAATAGACAGACTATACTAACGCACTTTCTTTAATGGTCATAGACTCTTTTTTTTTTTTCACCAGTTAGTTTTATTTTCTTAAGAAATTATTCATCAGTTTTCAAATGGCTTGGTATAAAGTTGTGATATTTTCTTATGAATTTTAGTATCTGTACACTATTTGTAAGTATGATCTTTTCATCCCTAATATTTATTTCTTTTTCTGGATCAACCTAACTAAAGATTTATCTAATTCATCTTTGCAGGTTTTATTTTAACCATTCAGATTTTGTTTCATTATTTTTTCCTTATTATGTTTATACTTGTAATGGTTTATTTTTTTTGTAATATAAGTTTTTCATTGACTTTCTATATTTTTTTTGTTTTCTAGTAGATGTATTTGGGAGATGAGGTTCTATTAGTTGAACCATTTTCCACAAGTACTCAAATGTGGTACTTTTTCATTTCATAGTTTTAAATATGATTGATAATTTGATTTTGTTTAAAAAATACAGGAAGCATTTTGGTGTTTTTATTTTATAGTGAAAATAAATTTCTTCATAGACTTCATTGTGGTTATTCTACTTTGTGGTTACTGTTTTTCTCTTTGCATACTCTGATCCTCAGAAGTGAATCACAAGTCCAAATTACACCCAAGACGTTGAAAAGTAGGCTCTATGTTTTGAAGGGAGGAGTGTCAAAGAATTTGTGGATGTACTTTAAAATCTGCACAGTGGAGACAGTGCACATACAGATTGGGGTGGACTACAGTATTGTGTTAGAAAAACTGTTCTAATTTAAGAACGCGATGAAGCAGAAGTGAGTTTGAATTTAATTATTTCAAGGTGATTGCTCAAAAACAATGGCTTTATTATAAGCTACTGCAAAAAGTGTATTTACATATCACTCTGTCAAGCATGACTTCACTTTAAATCAAGTGATTTTTCTCAAATAATTTCATTATTTTCTATCCCAATTTTAACTTTCCACATGAAATGCAAAACTATCATAATTGATGTATTTCATTGTCAGAGTGTGTGTTAAGTTGCTTCAATTGTGTCCAACTCTTTGTGATCCTATGGACTATAGCCCGCCAGTTTCCTCTGTCCATGGGATTTTCCAGACAAGAATACTGGAGTGGGTTGCCATTTCCTTCTCCAGGGGATCTTCCCAATCCACGGATTTCATTTTGGCAGGTGGGTTCTTACCACTGGTGCCATGTGGGAAGCCCATTAGCAGAACTCTGTAGTTAAATGTCAGTTTTTATACCAGTGTCATTAGACACATCAAAAGAAACCAGTTAAATCAGTGCCAAAATTGATTTTTTTAAATTCAATTCACGACAGTGGATGAACCTCTTGAATATTCATTCCATTGAAGATACAACCAACATCTGACCACAAAGTGCATGTTACAAATTAAGAAGCTCAACATTGAGTAGAAAGCTATTTAATGGTTTTATTATTACTATGTGGCAAATCATCCCAAGCCTTCCATTTTAAAAAACGTTTATTTTCTGATACATCTTTATGGGTCAGGAATTTGAGGCTGGTCTAACTGAGTGGTTCTACTTTGGGTCTGTCATGAAATTGAGGTTGAGATGTTGGTTGTGGCTATAGTCATCATCTGAAGACTCGATTGAAGTTGGAGAATATTCTTCCAAATGATTCACTCACATGGCTGTGGGCAGGAGACTGTGGCCCCTCACCACTTGGATGTCTTCAAGGGGTTGAGTTTTCCAGCAAACATAGCATCTGGATTCCTCCAGAGTGAGTGATCCAAGACAGTAAGATCCTCCAGAGGATCTTCCCAACCCAGGGATCGAACCCAGGTCTCCCACATCCAGGTGGATTCTTTACCATCTGAGCCACAGGGAAGCCCAAGGGCCAGGTAGTAAATATTTTATGTTTTATGGGCAGCTATTCAACTCTGTCAGTGTATCGCAGAATCAAATGAATGAAGAGCTGTGGTCCAATAAAACTTTATTCACCAAAGCACATAGTGGGCCAGATGCAGCCTGTGGGCTATGCTTTGCCAGCCCTTGAACTAGATCAACACAACATGAATAGCACTCCAAAGCTCTAACAGAAGCCTCTGGTGGTGCCACCAAACTTCGGTGTGTGTCTCACTAATGTATTCTGAATTCTGGCAATGATAAATGGTTACATTTTCCTAGTTGTCACCTATTTGAAATCAGTTGGTTAGCATAGCCCAAGTTGTGGTGACTTGAATAGGATTGGGCCTGGAAGACCAAACCTTTCACCAGAATCTCCACCATCACCCTACTGGTGCAGTCATGCAGGGAAACCACCTCTCAGATGACCAATGCTCTGAGACTCTTATCACATGAGCTGTTACAGTCCCTGCAGTGTCTCCACAGAAGGCCCTGTGGACATGCAGTCACTGGTCCTAGTCCCTTATCTCCCCTACTTGATTTAAGATTCAGGTTGGAACATAATTCTTCATGGGTCTCTTGGGTTTCTTCATGTCTTGAAATCAAGGCACTAACTTCTCTCTGTTCTGGATTACCTCTTCAAGAATACTTGTATAGTGACCATCCTGTGGTCACTATACAAATAGGGATAGTGTCTCTCAAAGCAGAGAGAAGATATTTTTCAGCTAAAGAACAGGTATTCTTATCCTCCAGTCTGATAAACATAGTGTGTCTCCACAGCAAAGGGACGGCATGCTTGATGCCTGCGGTGAAGAACTGAGCTTTCCCAAGTCCAGGCTTTCTCTCCTATAATGCAACCTACTGTGTAAGCAGGTACCCATCTGGGCCCCTCCATGGTGCTCCCATGGGGCTCAGGGGCATGAGAAAGCTGATGAAAATATGCTGATGTTCATATTAATTGCTATGCTGAGTAATGAAGTTCTTTGTCTCTGATTCAGAAAGCCTGCCTTCGTCTGCCAACAGTGAAACTGTGTCAGGTTAACCTCTTAGCTTTCAAGTAGGGTAAACGTTCCGATCTTTCTACACTTCTGGGCAGTGCTCAGTCCTGCAGTATTCCCTGTGGAACCTCCATTAATGCTGGCTTACTGGAGCCAATGGGTCTTCACTCGATAGTCCACACTCCAAACGTTGTAAGGGCCCATTTGCAAAAGTGTTTCTGTAGGACCCACCGCCAAGGGCTACAGGATGGAAACAAGTCTCCCTGGTGACCTATACTTCACACTCTTTGCCCACTCTTCACTTAAATCGTGAGGTCCTTCTTGCCAATTCTGTTGCCTACGCTGATGAGTTAAGCCAATGTACTTTGAGTTTAAAGATCTGTGAGAATGACAGTGAGACTCAGCCTCAATTGTTTTCACTTTGCTCTCTTAAGCAGAAATCAAATTCAGGGCCTACAGATGAAGTTAAAAGTATCACTAAAGGTAAACCTTCACTAAGAGCACAGAAAGACCAAAAGGTGGTAACTTAGAGCATTAATTGAGTTTTTTTTTTTTTTTTTTTTTATCATTTGCTGTTTTCCTCTCCTGTTTCTACTATTTTGGTAGTTACCCTTGAACTTTGACCATAATGTATTAGTCTCCCATGGCTGCTGCAACAAATTACCACCACCTTAGTGGCTTAGAACAGCAGGAATTTATTCTCGCAGTTCTGATGGCCACAAGTCTGAAATGTGGTTTTCTGGACCAAAATCAAGCTGATAGCAGGGCTTCAAGGCCTTCAAAGCCTCTAGGGGAGAATCATTTCCTTTTCTAGATTCCAGGGCTCGTCGCTTGCACTCCTTGGGTGACAGTCCCTTGTTCCATCTTCAAAGACAGCAGTGTCGTCATAATACCTTCTCCTCTTTTGTAGTAAAATCTCCTTCTGCCTGTGTCTCATAATATACTTGTGATTACACTGAAAGGCAACCTGGAAAATCCGGGATCACCTTCCGATCTCAAAATTCTTAGTTCCTTCTGCCAAGTCCCTTTTGCCATATAAAGTAACATTTACTGAGGTCTAAGGTTAGAACATGGATATCTTTGGGGGCTATTATTCAGCTTACCACACAGACATATTAAATACTGTCTTTACCAATAACCTCAGATACACAAATGACACCTCCCTTATGGCAGAAAGTGAAGAACTAAAGAGCCTCTTGATGAAAGTGAAAGAGGAAAGTGAAAAAGTTCGCTTAAAGCTCAACATTCAGAAAATGAAGATCATGGCATCCGGTCCCATCACTTCATGGGAAATAGATGGGGAAATTGTGGAAACAGTGACTGACTTTATTTTTCTGGGCTCCAAAATCACTGCAGATAGTGAGTGCAGCCATGAAATTAAAAGACACTTACTCCTTGGTAAGAAAGATATGAGCAACCTAGACAGCATATTACTTTGTCAACAAAGGTCCGTCTAGCCAAGGCTATGATTTTTC
>SJYA01000280.1:289439-331299 GCA_006410615.1 Neotragus moschatus
AAGTAAGTAGACATGGCGAGCCTCCACGCCCCAGATGGGAATTCAGCCAGAAATTAGAGTAAAGGGAGAGAGAGAAAGAGACACGGGGAAACCAGTCCTCCCAATGACTGGCTCCGGCCCCTATTGTCCTTCAAGGCCTTTTATACCTTTTTTGATTGTATATAGAGATCAAGGGGTAATACAAATTTATGCAGTGTTAGCAGCCCAAACTCTTATCAAAAACCAGGTTTTTCTCTCTGCATACCTAGCTGTATACACAAGTCTTAGGTGATTTACATCATCTTCAGGCCAAAAGGGCCAATTAACATTTTATGGCTCTTTTCTGATAAGGGTTTGTTAACCAGAAGACTTATTTGTGTTAAAAGTGTTGTTCTTCCCAAAGTCTGGTGCCATTACCAGAAAGCACTATGTTACATTCTTACATAGCAATTTGTAACAAGAGGAGTACAGTGATTTATAACAAAGGAAAGGTAATTAACTCAAAAGTCTAGCATTGCTAACATCAAACCTACTATATATCTTTTCCCATATCCCGTTTACATTGATTAACATCTTCCTGGGTGCCCAAAAGACAAAGAATAAGGAGGTCTGGCAGCTATCATTGAGTCAACAGTGAGATCCCGTCACCAATAGGATTTTTGGCTGTATAGAAGAGGCTCTGTAACCTTAAATACTTAAGCTTCATGCCCCTCGTAGTTGGACACAATTCACAAGCTGTAAAAGTTCCAGGGAACCTGTTAGAGTGTTATCAGAGGGAGTTGAGCTGAAACATTCCTTTCAAATGCAGAAGACTAAAGCCCAGAATTAACTTTTTCCAGAGAATGTCAGAATTAGAAAAAAGTACAATGTCAGGCAGAATTCTTATTTTCTAGGTACATGCTCAGGAAATGCCAGGGAGAAACTCCGAGACTCGAATCGTCCTTGCCCATCGAGTCTGCCACATGACAATGTCACGGGTGGAATCCTCACACTGGCTCCTGGCAGCAGGCATATTCGGGTTCCCTTATTTTGGGGGTGTAGAATGCTCAGGGAAACTGAGGGGGAATCTCTGAAATCCGAATCGCCTTGCCCATCGGATTTCTGCCACGTGATCGTTTCACGGGTGGGATTCCCACGCTGGCTCCCGGCACATAAGGACTCTTTAAAAAGAAAAAAACAAGAAAAATCTTTTTATCTATTAATTATTTACACGTTGGCTGCACTGGGTCTCGGGCGCAGCTCGTGGGCTTCTGCTGTGGCAGGCACACTGGCAGCTTCTTGGGGCGCGAGGGATTCTCGAATTGTGGTGTGCAGGCTTCTTTTGCTGCAGAGCATGGGCTTAGTTGCCCTATGACATGTGGGACCTTAACTCCCTGACCAGAGATCGAACCTGCATCCCCTGCGCTGGAAGGCAGATTCTAAACCACTGGTCCACCAAGGAAGTCCCTAGGCTCTTACGTATGGTGATTAATCTGAGTGTTGAGTTTACTTACATACAACTCTCCCTTATCTGGACTTCCTTGGTGGCTCAGATGGTAAAGCATCCGCCTACAATGCAGGAGACCCGGGTTCAATCCCTGGGTTGGGAAGATCTCCTGGAGAAGGAAATGGCAACCCACTCCAGTATTCTTGCCTGGAAAATCCCATGGACGGAACAGCCTGGTAGGCCACAGGCCATGGGGTTGCAAAGAGTCGGACACAACTGAGCAACTTTCTTTCTCCCTTACGTTAAGAAAAAAATAAGAGCAGTTTGCAATATATAAGAAGAAAGTAGAAATATATGATAGAGGATAAAAAGTGGGAGAAATGTGACCAGAGAGAAGAGTGGAAGCAGAAGCCACTCTAAATAACAGAAGAGAATGGAGACAATAAGTATGTAAACTTGAAAAATTTTTTATATAAAAAACTGTTTCACTGCAGAACAGATTATCTCCATACAAATGCCAACACAAAAGAATGAAAGTTCCTCTATTCCCACCTCTTATGCACTGGAGAAGGAAATGGCAACCCACTCCAGTACTCTTGCCTGGACAATCCCATGGATGGAGGAAAGTCCATGGGGTCGCAAAGAGGTGGACATGACTGAAGCAACTTAGCAGCAGCATGTACCTTTTGAGAATTTCTTATATACACATAAACACAAATCTTTTTGGTTAGTTTTTAAAAAAATATACATATAGGTTAACATTATTTTACAACTTGCTTTTTTTCACTGATCAGTAGTACATAACGAACCCCTTCTGGTTCAGTATATACAGACATGACTCATGTTTAATGGCTGGACATATTTAGTAACATGAATATACTGTGCTTTATTTTACCAATCCCTTTGCTGATGGACAGTTAACTTCATTGTTCTGCTGTTATAAGTAATGCTGAAATGAACATCCTTTTCACGTATAATTAAGTGTAACTTTTTCATTATATATTTTCCACATATAATACATATAAATATGTGAAATTCAATATATATATATATTTACTTGCATTTGTGCAAATATTCCTGTAAGCCTGACTGCTGGGTAAAAGGAAATGCCGTACTCACCTGCCTTTTTAATAACAAATTTCTGACAATTTTACTTGTTAAAAAAGAAAAAACTTTCAGTTTTAAAATATGCCAAAAGCATTCGGCTTTAAGTAGCACACACTGTAGATTAGGACTTGGTGAACTTGAGGACTGAAAGCATTTCTTGGCCTGCTTGCCTGGAAAGGGCAGTGGTCCCTTGTAGACCTTTTGTCTTCATTATTTTCAAAATTTCTTCTAAAATGAAAGTTAAAAGATTAAATCCAATTAAATCATTTGGTGAAGTGTGCATGATCACTACACAGTTTAGTAAGATGATAAACAGACTATTTACAAATTCCACTCATCTGAGAAAACAGTGAACACCATGCAATTTCTATAAAAAGTGAACTTGGACTTCAGATAGATGAGTGCACTCTGTATTTTCAGGGTGTTGCTGAGAACTCTAATCAAGAGTGAATGACTGCACTGCGGTGGTAGCCTGCTCTGGATTCAACAGAAATAGGAGTTATACTTGGTATTACAATAAATGATTCATTTTTGAATTGCCTGGCTCTAATATCTGCCCTATATTCCTCCTTCTGGATGAAAAATGCCAACAAGGGTATGGGCAAATGATATGGTGACATAGAAAAGTGGCAGTTAACGAAATAGCTTATTTTTTTCAGGAGTACTGAAAAAAGTAAAACCTTCCCTTTGTTAATATATAACACTACAAAGACAAAACGAGGAAACTGGAGTTACCAAAACACACACACACACACACACAAAACCCACCTCCCCGCTCAAACCAAAAACACTAGTAATTATGATGTGATCTGAGGGACTCAGAATATAACATGCCACATAAAAATCAAACCTGAGATGTACAGAAAAGAGAAGAAAGGTTACAGTCAATTTAGTTACCAACTAATCTGAAAGCCAGGACATAAAAATCAGTATCAGGAGATAGCTTTCATGAGAAAACTTCCGATGAACTAAAGAATATACCGCAGAACTGCCAAAGACATAAAAGGCTAGAAAACAGAAAATTCACAGGACTGAAGATCAGGCGTTAGAAGAAGAAATTACAGAGTCTGTATCTGAGTACTGGTTTATAAATTAGGGGAAAACCCCCCCAAAACACAATACTCTTTAAAATCAGAAAAATCTACCTCTTAAAAATCTCCTCTTTCAACACGAATGCTATGTCTGTATTAGCAGCTGTCAGCAACTACATTCGTTAACGTGCTGGGTTACTTAATTACAGTCTTTGACACAAGTAACCTTGATTTCAGCTAAGGAGATGGTTAAAAGATAAAATGGTCTGTATTACCTGGATTGTTTTCTTTAATGGTGACTAAATAGAACAATCCTCTTGGTGAAAGGAGATCTGGAGCCAGTGGTAAGAATCTGTCTATGACTTCACGACCGTCTCTGCCACCAGCCCAAGCTGCCTGTATCCCGCGACTCCCGACCTGTACCCAATTAGAAAGACAGTTCTAAGTTACACACACACAAAATGGACTCTTTCTGACAAGCTATGATGACCAAATAGGTATGTATGCTGTATTTGACGGCTGATGAGGAGGTGGCAGTAAAGCTGAATCTGGGCCCCACTGTTTCCTAGCATGTGTAATCTTGTATATAAGTCTCTAATCTTGATGAACTAGATTCCTTTCTCATCTGCAACACTAGGAAAGTAACACTTTTATCTGTACAGTTAGGAAAATGATAAAAAAAAACCTTTTTATCCATTAGGAGTACATGAGGAAGTATATTTAAAGTTTGAGAACAGTGCCCTGCACATAATAATGTGGCTTAGTTACAGCTGTTACCATCAACACATTTAAATTCTTCTATTTAAAACAGAATAATCAGAAAGAAACTAGATGGGAGAACTTGTACTATAAGAGATCTACTTCACAGCAACAAAGTTTGACAACGTCCCACAGCAGCCGGCTCTCTTAGATACTCTCTTAGATACAGATATTCACAGCCCTTTCTTAGGAACCCATTTATTATATAAAGGTACAAGGAAGCACTTTTTCCTGTAACAATCTTATTATAGAAACAAAACCTTGAGAGTTTATATAGCATTAAAAATCTTTAGAGCCTTACCACTGTATATTGTTTCTAAAACTAAGGAATATATTGAATAAATCACTCAAAAACTACTTAAAGTCTATTATTTTCTTCCTAATCCCTTTAATGGTTTTTGTCCATATTTCAGTTTAAATTATCTATGTACAGCTGTACACTCTACTTTTATTCATTTGTCAAGGCATAAAAGTAATTTCTTTATACCTATAACCATCTTCATGTATAATTAAAAGAAGTATGTTCATACACCTTAAAAAAAAACACTGTACTTCTCCCCTTCTACTGTTTTGTTCATCTGCTCTCTTCCCATTTTCTATACACACACACACACGTTTTTCTTTTTTGTCCATGTTCTACAAAGATAGGATTGTATCTACATTCTTTCTTGTATCTTACTTTTCTCATTTAACAATACCTTACAGAAATCTCTTTGTGTGATCAGGTATAGTTCAATTTCCTTTTTAATGGCTACATAATATTTTATGGTGTAAAAGTATCATCTCTTATTTAGCTATTGCTGGGCATTCAGCATGTCCATTTGCTTAATTTTTTTTTGTATTTAAATTATTCTCATATGTGTCATAAGCTTCTCCATATACTTTCCTACAAAGTTAATCACAGAAGGGACTTTATCAGTTCTTCTGTTTTAATCAAGACCTTCCCCCGGAGACTTCCTTTCCTGCATTCCTAGCACTGCCTTTTTCTGGGGCTCACATCTTCCTCCTCCCTGGCTTCCTCCCTTGTTTCGGAGGAGCCCACTCCCTGAATGTTTCATGGGGTACACTGCTCTGTGGAAAGCGTGCATGGTGATGGCCTGTTTAGCACGGACTAGGAGCCCTTGGTGCTGGACCCTGTCTACCTGTCTTCCGGGGATGCTCAGCCAGCTCTGTCTGCTTGCACTGGAGACGGCCCTTCAGGAGGATGGCCTGGCACCAAACACAATCTCACAGGCCACAGAGGGGAGTTCTCATCTTCGGAAGAAGGGTCACCCTTGGTGGCCTGCTGACTGGCTGCTCCTAATCCTTGACAGGTCACAGGTTCCAACTACAATATCTAACCTCATGTTTAGGGTTGGAACAGTAAGTACAGACACAACTTTTTATATGCGCAAACTCCTGGTATTTGTATGTTACATCTCCTGGATCTAACCTCTAAGTTTCCTAACTTTTACCTTCATGATTTCATTCTTTTTATCTTCATAAACCAAAATAGTTTATTTGGTTTCCAGACCACTGGTTCAGGTCATGACAGAGACTACAGTCTCTCAATTCACTTCCTAATGTTTTACATTGTAAAACATGTTTTTAAGCTCCAGGAAATCTTTTGTTACGCTGCCTTTTAACCCTGCTAACTGCTCTGCTAACGGATAACACTAGCTTTCTCTGTTGGAACACTGACAAAGTCCAAGACATTGCCCACTCATTTATCTGTATAATTATACACATAGCTTAGTAGTAGGAATATGGCAGGAAGGAAGCCCAATCGTGCCAGCATGTTCCCAGAATCCCCTCTTCATTCACTAGGCTTCCCAGTAGTTTGTGGGCCTGATAAACCATGATTTACTTGTTTCTTTTCTGTTACACACTTAGGTTCATATTATTTGCCATCATACACGTGGCTTAGAGAGTAAAGCGTCTGCCTGCAATGCAGGAGACCCGGGTTCGATCCCTGCGTCAAGAAGATCCCCTGGAGAAGGAATTGGCAACCCACTCCAGTGTTCCTGCCTGGAAAATCGAAAATCCTATGGACGGAGGAGCCCCACAGGCTACAGTCCATGGAGTCACAAAGAGTCGGACACGACTGAGTGATGACACATTAGACACATATAAAGATGCAATAAACTTATTTTTATCAATTATAACTTTTATTCTGTTGTTAATGATTTTCCTAAATGACATCTCAAAGACTGAGATTACTGGACTAAACCATTTTTGTTACTCTTGATATTTATTTTCATAGTGCTTTCCTGAGCTGCATGTACTTTATTTAGCTGCATTTCCCTCAACTGCTGCTCATCTTATGACAATAATCAAAGAATAAAACAGGTATAATAATTGAAAGGAAAGCAAGCCTTAGTCCATTATTACACTTCTGTCTGCTCTGCCCATTCTTTCTTTAAATTGGGAAGTGGTTAACATGGTTGGCTTCCTTGGTGGCACAGAGGGTAAAGAATCTTCTTGCAATGCAAGAAGCACAGGAGACGGGGGTTTGACCCCTGGATCAGGAAGATCCCCTGGAGAAGAAAATGGCAACCCACTCCAGTATTCTTGCCTGGGAAATTCCACGGACAGAGGGGCCTGGCGGGCTACAGTCCATGGGGTCACAGTCAGACATGACTGACTGCCTAACACTTGTAATATGGTTTACCTCTTCATGACCGAAAACTTTATAATTATGTATTTCAAGGTTATATCTCTTCCTACCTGAAGCGAGAATTGGTTCTCCTTCTCCCCCACTTCCAAATACTTGTGAAACAAGGAAACCTGAGCCTTTTAGAGATAATTCCTATATGAATTTAAGGCTGAGTAAAATATTTTGTTTTGCAGATTTGTTATTCATGATAAAGGTACACATACACATACAATTTAAATACCACGGCCTGATATGGATGGGATTTTAAAGACTAGGTATGGATCACAGTTTGAATTTCCATTAACTTCAGGCTCCTTTCCTATGTCTACCAACAGTATTCAATAATTGACAATTATGAGTAAAATCAGGCTTCCCTGATAGCTCAGTTGGTAAAGAATCTGTGTGTAATGCAGGAGATCCCAGTTCAATTCCTGGGTTGGGAAGATCTGCTGGAGAAGGGATAGGCTATCCACTCCGGTATTCTTAGGCTTCCCTTGTGGCTCAGCGGGTAAAGAATCCGCCTGCAGTGCGGGAGACCTCAGTTTGATCCCTGGGTCGGGACGATACCCTGGAGAAGGGAATGGCTACCCACTCCAGTACTCTGGCCTAGAGAATTCCATGGACTGTATAGTCCATGTAGTCACAAAGAGTCAGACATGACTGAGCGACTTTCACACTGGAGTAAAATCAGAGCAGTCTGTTATCAGCAGCTGACTGATGTCATATGATGAAGTACATTTGATCTGAGATAGAAAACAGCTGAAAATATTAGTAATTAAATTTTGCTGTAAATCTTACCTCTTCAGGTGGAGTCACAACATAAGGAGGATTAAACACAAGAAGATCAACACTTTCCTTCAATCTTGGTAGCAAGCCTTTGACCTAAAAAATGTTCAAGAGAGTCAGCATTTTAAGCTGGACCCAGAAATAAATAAATAAGTAGATGGTTGGATAGATAGATCAATCAATCAATCTTTAAATATATTCTCCCATGTTTTTAGACAAAAGTGTGTTAGAGCCCATATTTCAGACAAAAATGGAGATAAATATTTTTGTATTTTGATTCACATAAAAAAAAAACATGTTTCCACCTATAAACAAGGAAAACAAGCTATTTATCAGAATGAACACTCTGCTCTTCAATAGCTTCAATAGCTATACTCTGGGCTCACTTTTAGAAGATAAAATAAAAAGGAGGCACGCTCTCATATATTTTATATAGATTTAAATTTATAGCTGCTAACTTAAATACTTATTTTCTACAACTAAGGGAAATGTTTTATAAGATGACAGAAAACATATATTAATGACAAAAATACCAGATGATGGGGCTGTACTTTTCTTTATACTTCTTTAGTAACTTGTAAATGTACTGGTTGCAACAATTATATATCAAAGAAAAAAGAAGTAAAAATAGTGGGAAGAGATACTAAAAACATAAGTTGTTTGGTGTCTTATAAATCTTTGAACTGATACAACTTTCTATAGAATTATTCAGAACTGTTAAACTCATAGTTTAAATACAAATCTAACTACATTAATTGCTTGATATTCTAGCACAAGGGCTTCCCTGGTGGCTCAGCAGTAAAATAATCCGCCTGCAACGTAGGAGACATGGGATCAATCCTTGGGTCAGGAAGATCCCCGGGAGGAGGGCATGGCAAACCATTCCAGTATTCTTGTCTGGAGAATCCCATGAACAGAGGAGCCTGGCAGGCTACAGTCCACAGGGTCGCAGGGTTGGACACAACCAAATTGACTTAGCACACATCCACGCATTTCTAGCACAAAGCATATGAAAAGAGAGAGGAAGTGCCATCTATGGGGAGCAATAAAATATGACAACATAAAGCAAATGAAAAGACAAAGAGGAGAGAAAATAAAAACTCAGAATCACTGCAGAAAATAAAAACTTAGAATCTAATAAGCCTTGTCATCATCACATACAGTACAGAATGACTGACATTCATATTAATGACCTTGAATCACTAAAAGGTAAAATTATGTTCAGTTTAAGAATGTAAGGAAGTGCATAAGACACATTTGAAAAAGACTTCCTTCTAAAACTAAAAAGGAAATATAAACTTTGTAAACAAACTCAATTATCCAAAATAATAGTTTTTGATAGTTGTGATAATCTGTATCTAGTGTTCTGAATACAAGTAAATGTAAAGTTTTGCAAAGTGAGCGTCGCTNGGAAGTGTATAAGACACATTTGAAAAAGACTTCCTTCTAAAACTAAAAAGGAAATATAAACTTTGTAAACAAACTCAATTATCCAAAATAATAGTTTTTGATAGTTGTGATAATCTGTATCTAGTGTTCTGAATACAAGTAAATGTAAAGTTTTGCAAAGTGAGCGTCGCTTGTGGCTCAGCTGGTAAAGAATTTGCCTACAAAGTGGGAGACTTAGGTTCGATCCCTGGCTTGGGAAGACCCCCTGGAGAAGAGAATGGCTACCCACTTCAGTATTCTGGCCTAGAGAATTCCATGGACTGTATAGTCCATAGGGTCACAAAAAGTCGGACATGACTGAGCAACTTTCACTTCACTTCATACCTACCTCTTTCTATGTACTTTGCCACAAGTCAGCACTGAGTATTATGGTCAACTTTCACTACTGACAAAACGGATTCTGACAGCTTTAGAACTGACTTCCACCTTTAAAAAGCCTGAGACCTCTAGATTTTGATTCAGACAATCTGGGCATAAACTCTGGATTTATCACTGTATTAGTTTAGTGACTTTCAAAAATGGCCTTTACCTGTTAACAAAAATAGATATTCCAAATTTCTTCTGTCTCTAAAGTTTTATTGTTATAACAAAAAAACACATATTTAATACTAACTACAGACATATTAAAAAATTTCAAGAGAAAAATCACCATACTGATTTCATGTAAATCAACTGAGTACCTTTCTTGATAGTCTAATTTTTAATAATAGCATTAACGACTTCTAGTGATACAAAATTTCTTAGATCTTTGGCTTGATTCCTTAAATCATTTGTGAGTTTAAAAAAAAAGAAAAACCTCAAAACTTTATCAGTCTAAGAGTAACACAGGCCAAACAACATGAAAGCATTTTCTATGTCTTAGGCCCACCTTGTACACACTATCATGATTTTTGCTTATAAAAAGTCATTAATACTTATAAGTAAAAAAAGGTTCAAAATTATCCAAATCTTACTCATATAGTAGAAAATATTCTAAAAACTGGAACTCAGAAATGTATGATGTGTAACTTAAATTAATGGTTCTGGAGTTGTCACCCGTTGTTCTTACCTGCCTTGGAGCCGTTCTGCCTTTCTTCTGATGACGTCTCCTTGACTTTCGTTGAGGAGACGCTACCTCCGCTCCTTCTCAACAGGAGTGGTACGGGTAGGGTTTATTTCAACCCAGCTGTGGGAATGGGACTACTACTCAGGCTCAAGTCAATCTCGTGCATATCCAATCCCCCTGGATCATGGTAACAGACTGAGAGATGGGCATATGACAAAAGTTGATACAAATGGTACTCAGTCTGGGGTTTCTCCTATAGTAACTGAAAATACAAAGTGTTTCTTCTCCTGTGGGGTTGCTGAGAAATAAGATATGGAGATGCAAGCATCTTGCTACCACGCAGACAAAGACTGCAGAGGAACAGAGCTATTAAAAAGAAGTTTAGAGCTAAGAGAAAGATGCCTGTAATATCGTTTGAGTTCCTGAAGCCAGCTCTGCCTGAAGCCATCCACTCTTTTTATTAAAGCTGGTTTGATGGATTCTCTTCACTTCTGACTGAAAGATACCTGATCTGTACAAGCCAGCAGAAGTTTCCTTTGGATTCTGGAAAAGGTGGACTGTATTAGCTTAAGAGCCCCAAATCACTTTTGGGCTCCAAAATCACTGCAGATGGTGACTGCAGCCATGAAATTAAAAGATGCTTACTCTTTGGAAGGAAAGTTATGACCAACCTAGACAGCATATTAAAAAACAGAGACATTACTTTGCCAACAAAGGTCCATCTAGTCAAGGCTATGGTTTTTCCAGTAGTCATGTATGGATGTGAGAGTTGGACTATAAAGAAAGCTGAGTGCCAAAGAATTGATGCTTTTGAACTGTGTTGTTGGAAAAGATGCTTGAGAGTCCCTTGGACTGTAAGGAGATCCACCCAGTCCATCCTAAGGGAAATCAGTCCTGAATATTCATTGGAAGGACTGATGTTGAAACTGAAACTCCAATACTTTGGCCACCTGATGCAAGAGCTGACTCACTGGAAAAGACCCTGATGCTGGGAAAGATTGAAAGCAGGAGGAGAAGGGGACAACAGAGGATGAGATGGTTCATCACCAATTCAAGGAGATGAGTTTGAGTAAACTCTGGGAGTTGGTGATAGACAGGGAAGCCTGGCGTGCTGCAGTTCATGGGACCGCAAAGAGTTGAACACGACTGAGCGATGGAACTGAACTGATCAGTTAAGAATTTACTTTGTCTAGTGGGTTAAAAGAGTTGCACATGACTGAATGAACTGCACTGTACTGTACTGGGTTAAAAGTTAATTAATTAACCACTCAAGTTTCTTTGATGTAAATCGTCTTGACCTTAACTTAATCGAAAAGAAAATTAATTATTACACTGCTGGGCAAAGAGTAACAGCTTACCAAATCTGTAATTATTGGTTGAATGTGGACTCTGTTACAGCGTGCAGTCTCCAGGGTACACACTGCTGCCTCAGGGTTGACATCAGTGCACCTATAAACAGAAAAGAAAAAGCTATACCCTATGTCTATGGAGAAAAATTCAAAGAATGTCCCACTCCTTTTATATAAAGTAGATTTAGAAAAAATTGAAATACTTTAATAATGGTGAATAGAAAAACAAGTCAGATTTGTCATATTAATGAAAAAAATGGTTATATTGATGTAAAGTCCAAGAGTAGGATACAGCTACATGCAAACATATCTGAAGGAATTTATTAAATTATGAATCCAATGGAGAAATACTATGCAGCTACCAAAAATGAAATTTAAAAGGAAAATGCTCATCATACAGTATTAAATGAAAAACATAGGAAGTAAAGAAAGAAATGAAACAGTTGGGCCATGTGTAGTAAAATTTACGGGTGATTTTTATTTTCTTGTTTATATTTTCTATATTCTCAAACCTTCTATAAAGAAATTTTATTATGTTCCAATTTTTTTCTGATAAATTATCTGAAAATGATTCAAATTTGGAGATGACTTAAAATTATTATGTGGCTTCTATAATTATGCAGTATAATGGGACAACATGCATTTGTCACTTTTAGGGAGGCATAAGTTGTAATCAGAGTCCTCAGTTCAGTTTAGTCGCTCAGCTGTGTCCGACTCTTTGTGACCCCATGAATCTCAGCACCCCAGGCCTCCCTGTCCATCACCAACTCCTGGAGTTCACTCAATCTCATGCCCATCGAGTCAGTGATGCCATCCAGCCCTCTCATCCTCTGTCATCCCCTTCTCCTCCTGCCCCCAACCCCTCCCAGCATCAGGGTCTTTTCCAATGAGTCAACTCTTCGCATGAGGTGGCCAAGTACTGGAGTTTCAACTTTAGCATCATTCCTTCCAAAGAACACCCAGGACTGATCTCCTTCAGAATGGACTGGTTAGATCTCCTTGCAGTCCAAGGGATTCTCAAAGTACACTTAAAATAGACACTATCAGATACATATTATCCACTTATAAAAATGGTTTCATTCAAGTAGTCATAGTCATAGTGAATCTCTTAGACCAAGGTGTGGATGAATACTTACACTTACATATACAAAGCTTGAGGACCAATCACAGAGGCTAGGAATGCAGATACCACTCCNAGTACACTTAAAATAGACACTATCAGATACATATTATCCACTTATAAAAATGGTTTCATTCAAGTAGTCATAGTCATAGTGAATCTCTTAGACCAAGGTGTGGATGAATACTTACACTTACATATACAAAGCTTGAGGACCAATCACAGAGGCTAGGAATGCAGATACCACTCCAGACCCTGAGCCAACCTCGAGGCATATTTCTACTCTAAAAAAACAAAATAAAATAAATATTAGCACAGTGGTATCAAAATACACATCATGGAAAATAACTCATGCTACTTTTAATGTCTATTTCCCAGAATCATCCCTCACCTGAAAATACATGGAAATATAAAAGAAATTTATAAATAAGCTAATTTCCAACAATCACTTAGTGCTCATTTACTGTTCAAAACTGTTGAAATTGTGGGTGTGTGATTGAAGTCTGTAAAATAAGGTTTTGATTTTCACAAAACATCACATAAACAATGGAATGTTAATTTAAGGTTGGAAATATCAATATGGAAGACATCAGCTTTTCCCAGAAGGAGCTCCTAGTTGGTGTTTCCTAAAAATGAAAAGGTATTATTACAACATTTATTTATAAAAGATGTTTCTCTCATTTTGAAGTAATTCATGAATCCATCGGCATATCCCAAGGAAAGACAAGAGCATCCCCGCCTTCTACTAATAACAGATTTACAGCAGCAGAGAAATCCTGTATTTATACATCTCTACTCTGAATTGGGAAAACACCCAAGTAATCTGACCTTAAAATATTAATAATACTCTTAAGAATACAATTAAATACATAAATGCTTGATTCTACTGTACTTATCCTTCCCTATAATCTTGTATATGGGCATCCCTGGCGACCCAGTGGTAAAGAATCCATCTGACAATGCAGGAGATGAGGGTTTGATCCCTGGTTTGGGAAGATCCCCTCGAGAAGAGAATGGCAATCCACTCCAGTATTCTTGACTGGGAAATCCCATGGACAGAGGAGTCTGGCGGCCTACAGTCCAGGGGNGTGCAGTCACAAGTAAATAAATAAATTTTAAAAAGTATTTTTAAAATGCACTGCTGAATTTGGAGTACTAATGAACTAGTTCTGTTTTGTATCAGGGTTAGGTTTCCATAGGACATTATTTCTGAAGTATATAAAACTTACGTATAGAATCAGTTGGGCTTGGTGCCTTTTTCAGTGGGTATTCTCTGGTGTTTGGGGGGAATCTTCTATAGATTTTAAACTATTCAAGTATTTTCAGTCTTTCTGAGTCAACTTTTGGAAATTTCTTTCTCAATAAAACATTGACATCTAATGTTTTAAATTTGAGAAATAAAAATACAAAGTACTTGGATAATGTTTTTAAAAACCTTGAATATCCACCACCCAGAATTGACAAATAATAGTATTTGCTCACCTTTCCTTAAAATAGTTTTACAATATGACAATTAAAATATTACAAGTGAACTGGGTGTTCTTTCTGTACTCACCTTCAGTTCCATTTTGTAATCCTTAACCCAGGGTAACTTCTTTTCATGGATTCAGTATTCATCTAACCCATTTTTTAAGCTTTATTCATGCATTCGTATACAACATCTAGTTTGTGTGTTTTCATATTTGTATAACTGGTAACAGGTTGAACATATTTTTTTGTCAAATTTCCTTCCACTCAACATTAACTAAGATTTTAATTAGTTTATTCCTCTTAATTGCCATATAGTTTTTTATTCTTTGAAAATATAAAACAATTTCTATCTGGAATGGATAAGTATCAATTGGTAAGCATTTAGTTTTCTGCAGGTTTTCACTATTATGAATATCACTGTAATTAATTTTCTTACACATAGCTTTTTCTGATCTTTTACAGAAATTTCCTGGGATTCAACCCAGACTGGATCAGCAGTGTTGTAATGTATACACATACATTTAGTTTTTGTTCAGTAGCTCAGTCGTGTCCGACTCTTTGAGACCCCACTGACTGCAGGATGCCAGGCTCCCCTGTCCTTCACCGTCTCCCAGAGCTGGCTCAGACTCATGTCCGTTGAATTGGTGATGCCATCCAGCTATCTCATCCTCTGTCGTCCCTTTCTCCTCCTGCCTTCAGTCTTTCCCAGAATCAGGGTCTTTTCCAACGAGTCAGTTCTTGGCATCAGGTGGCCAAAGTACTGGAGCTTCAGCTTCAGTTTCATACATTACATATATTTAAACTGTGTACTTTCTATTCAATTTTCTGTGAGTCTAAAACTGCTTAAAAAACAAACTGTGAAACTATATATATATATACATATATATATATAAAGTGTGGGTATGTATTTGGTTAGCTTTAGAAGTGTAATTTTAAATATTTTTTTGAAAATAAATGTAGAATCAAAAGATAAGCATGTTAATGAAACACCTTCTGTTATATTACTATTATCATAATTATTATTGATTTAATAATCCTCAGTATACCTTGTAAATTTAGGAATTGGCAACCCACTCCAGTATTCTTGCCTGGAAAATCCTATGGACAAAGGAGTCTGGTGGGCCACAGTCCATGGGGTCACAAAGAGTCAGACACGACTGAGCACATGTATGCTTGACAAAACTGGCTTTTGTCCTTCTGACATGGCTGTTGTTAATATTCTCATGCTTTCATAATCTTGGTTAAAAATGTTCAAAAGAATTCAGTACTCCATAGCCAGTGCAGTAAACAGTGGGTTACCTGCTGATACAGTTCTGTTTGCGTTAGCCAGTTGAATTGTCAAGATGGTTACTCATCTACTGGATGATTTCACAACTCTCTTCTTAAATTTGGTTGCTTTGGACACATTCTATCCTGGAAACAAAATCTAGGCTCCATAATAAATTCAGAAATAGTAGATTCATATCTTTTTTTCCAGCTGGTTCGGGTAGGGTTTACACGTTTACTTCTGTACCATAGGAACAGCTGCTAGCAAAGTTGAAGCGTGCATTCAATTCCATTACTTTGGCACAATACAGAGTCACATAAAAGAGGGAGACCATCAGCCTGTCCATGGTTGGAAAATTAATTCTTTTAAGTGCTTTTAAAAAGAATCTCTACAGGTGCTCAGATCTTGAGAACTTAGGACCAGGAATGACCTCATCACTTTCAGCTGGTCTAAAAGTTGTCTTTGGCTGCTGTGTACTTTATGAAATCTTGTTAATTATGATTGTTTTTCCTAGTTGTAAGTCTTTCTGGATAAGTTTTTATAAAACATTTATTTTTATCACTTACATAACTACATAAAATATTTTCATTGGTGTCAAAATGTCATGTTAGTGCCAAACAGATTCCATTTCAATTTCTAGAAATTATTGGAAAGTTAATATTCACATTTTAATGGCACCCTTGCTGTAGCCTTTTAAATCATGTTTTACTGAAATCCATAACAGAAAGCATAATCACATTGTGTTTATACAGAATAAAGCACAGAAATAAACATTTCCAGTTAATCTCTGCCATTAATAACTACCTTTTCCTTTTTTTAAAAAAAGACTAATCCTGAATAAAATTCAGTATCTTCTGGAAACTAAGTTTTCATAAAAATGATCATGGATATTCATCATTTACTTCTCTTTTCTGCACAGTGATAGTTTAGGAATCATAAACTGCATCTTTTCCCTGGCTTATGAAACTTTATCCTATCTATTTCCATTTCAAGAAAAATAAGAATATTTTAAAAAGTGAGGTTTGGTAAGAAAGTCATATTCCTACCTAGCTTTTGGTTTCTCTGTGGAGATATCAATTCAAGAAAGCTCAATCTCTACAGACATTTTCACCAAGTCCTAAGCTCGCACAGGCCTTCCTAGGTGGATCTAGTGGTAAAGAACCCACCTGCCAGTGCAGGAGACCTAATAGACAAGGGTTCTATCCCTGGATTGGGAAGATCCCCTGGATGAGGGTATGGCAACCCACTCCAGTATTCTTGCCTGGAAAATCCCATGGACAGCGTAGCATACAGCGAGCTTGTATCAGTTCAATTCAGTCACTCAGTCGTGTCCAACTCTTTGTGACCCCAAGAACCGCAGCACACCAGGCCTCCTTGTCCATCACCAACTGCTGGAGTCCACCCAAATCCATGTCCATGCCATCCAGCCATCTCATCCTCTCTCGTCCCCTTCTCCTCCTGCCCTCAACCTTTCCCAGCATCAGGGTCTTTTCCAATGAGTCAGCTCTTCACATCAGGTGGCCAAAGTATTGGAGTTTCAGTTTCAACATCAGTCCTTCCAATGAACACCCAGGACTGATCTGCTTTAGGATGAACTGGTTGGATTTCCTTGCAGTCCAAGGGACTCTTGAGAGTCCCTTCTCTAACACCACAGTTCAAAAGCATCAATTCTTCAGCACTCAGCTTTCTTTATAGTCCAACTCTCACATCCATACATGACTACTGGAAAAACCATAGCCTTCACTACACAGACCTTTGTTGACAAATAATGTCTCTGCTTTTCAATATGCTATCTAGGTTGGTCATAACTTTCCTTCTAAAGAGTAAGCATCTTTTAATTTCATGGCTGCAGTCACCATCTGCAGTGATTTTAGAGTCCCCCAAAATAAAGTCAGCCACTGTTTCCACTGTTTCCCCATCTATTTGCCATGAAGTGATGGGATCAGATGCCATGATCTTACTTTTCTGAATGTTGAGCTTTAAGCCAACTTTTTCACTCTCCTCTTTCTCTTTCATCAAGAGGCTCTTTAGTTCCTCTTCACTTTCTGCCATAAGGGTGGTGTCATCTGCATATCTGAGGTTATTGATATTTCTCCCGGAAATCTTGATTCCAGCTTGTGCTTCCTCCAGCCCAACATTTCTCATGATGTACTCTGCATATAAGTTAAATAAGCAGGGTGACAATATACAGTCTTGATGTACTTTTTTCCCGTATTTGGAACTAGTCTGTTGTTCCATGTCTAGCTCTAACTAACTGTTGCTTCCTGACCCGCCTACAGATTTCTCAAGAAGCAGGTCAGGTGGTCTGGTATTCCCATCTCCTTCACTTCCCACTGCTACTGCTACTGCTGCTAAGTCGCTTCAGTCGTGTCCGACTCTGTGCGACCCCATAGACGGCAGCCTACCAGGCTCCAAGGTCCCTGGGATTCTCCAGGCAAGAACACTGGAGTGGGATGCCATTTCCNTTTCTCAAGAAGCAGGTCAGGTGGTCTGGTATTCCCATCTCCTTCACTTCCCACTGCTACTGCTACTGCTGCTAAGTCGCTTCAGTCGTGTCCGACTCTGTGCGACCCCATAGACGGCAGCCTACCAGGCTCCAAGGTCCCTGGGATTCTCCAGGCAAGAACACTGGAGTGGGATGCCATTTCCTTCTCCAATGCATGAAAGTGAAAAGTGAAAGTGAAGTCACTCAGTCGTGTCTGACTCTTCGAGACCCCGTGGACTGCAGCCTACCAGGCTCCTCCGTCCATGGGATTTTCCAGGCAAGAGTACTGGAGTGGGGTGTCATTGCCTTCTCCATCACTTCCCACAAAACAAGCCAAAAAAAAATCTAGAGACAAGTTCAAGGAATAGCAACTTTCCTCAGAGAGCCATCCATCTGAGAAGATGGTGTATTAGAACTCAAGAACCATCTTACCTGAGTTAGAATTCAGGCTTCTTTTATAAAGTTGCACAGTCTTAGGTGCTAGAATTCTTTGCTTTTGCATCTGTCCACAGGTAGGTCTGATCACAACGTTCCTATAAACAAGACAAATGTTATTCTTTGTTCTGCAAGGTTTTATCTCTATATGAATGGGAAAATGTTGCACCTTTAAAGGTCAGAGCCTTGAGAATGGGCTGTTCTGTATAATATGGGAGCCTGTGTGCTAAGTTGCTTCATTTGTGACTGACTCTTTGCAATTCTATGGACTGTACCCCCACCAGGCTCCTCTGTCCATGGACTTCTCCAGGCAAGAATACTGGAGTGGGTTGCCTTTTCCTCCTGCAGGGGATTTTCCTGACCCAGGGATCAAACCTGCATCTCTTAAGTCTCCTGCACTGCGAGGCAGGTTCTTTACCACTAGCGCCAGCTGGGCAGCACATTTCAGGCTATAGGCAACCTCCTCCACTCCCCCCCCCCCGTTTTTTTTTTTTTTTTACAAAAGTTGCAGAACCAGCAGGACTAAGCACAGGCAACAGAGCACAAAGACTGGAGCTAAAGGAATAGCTGTATATGGAGTCAGGTTTGTTCTTCTCTGTTACATCACTTCAAGATGTAATTGTTTAACTACAAAGCTGCACCTTTGGGTAGAAAACACCCTTTGGAGGTAGCACATTGAAACCATGTTTAGAGATCTAGACATACGAGCTTTCGGCAGTAATCGCATTTACTTCATCCCGGAGTGGAAGACGTTGCCGTGAGAGCTGGAGGACGACTAAAGGGCTGACTGATCGGTGTTGCCGAAACATACACTGTCACCCCAAGACTCTTCTTTGCCTGCATCTTGCGTGTGCCTGCCTGTGGACCAAAGTGTGGTGTCCTCACCTCCCCACAGTTCTCATGAAGAAACCATAACCCTCGATGCGATGGTATTTGGAGGTAAGGACTTTGGGAGGTAATTAGGTTCAGAGGAGGTCATGAGAGGGCAGGCCTTCATGATGGGATTAATGTCCTTATAAGAAGAGACATCAGCTTCCCAGGTTGTTCAGTGGTAAAGAACCTGCCTGCCAATTCAGGTGACATAACAGATGTGAATTCGATCCCTGGGTCAGGAAGATTCCCTGGAGGAGGAAATGGCAACCCTCTCCAGTGTTCTTGCCTGGAAAATCCCATGGACAGAGGAGCCTGGTGGGCTACAGTCCATGGGGTCATAAAAGAGTCAGACACAACTTAGCAACGAAACACAACAAGAAAAGACATCAGGGAGTTTGCTGTCTTCATTCTGTTCCTGTCATGTGAGTATATCCAGAGAAGATGTATGTGCTTGCCAAGTCGCTTCTGTCCTGTCCAACTCTTTGCGACCCTTGTCCTTCTTTGGTGTATAAGGTTCCAGCCCCACCACTACTTGGGGGGCAAAGGTGGTCTTGGGTGGCATTCCATGCCAGACACTGTGCCTGGCATTGCAGTTTCTGGAGGACACAGCAGAACTGGCCTTGGCCCCTCACATTAGTTTACTTTCTTTGTCTGCTGTATAGTGGACATCCCACCTGGCCTTTCTTGTTCTCCCTGAAGGCATCCTGCCCCCAGAGGACCTGTTTAGACACTCAGAATATGTACATTCTGAAGGCTCTGATGTATTCTACCAGATTGTCCTCCAGAAGTGAAAGTCGCTCAGTCTGTCTGACTCTTTGCAACCCCAGGGACCATACAGTCCATGGAATTCTCCAGGCCAGAATACTGGAGTGGATAGCCTTTCCCTTCTCCAGGGGATCTTCCCAACCCAGGGATCGAACCCAGGTTTCCCACATTGCAGGCGGATTCTTTACCAGCTGAGCCACAAGGGAAGCCCTTGTCCCTAGAAGGAACATGTAATTCATATTCCCATCAGCATGAAGATTGGTATGTCTGTTAGACAGAAAGAGGTGACTAGGGCAAAACACTTGTTGAAAAGAAAATCCTTATTTGTCTCCTGAATATTTACTGAGCGTCTGTTATGTGCATAACACCATGATAGGTCTAGGGATATACTGGTGACCGTTGCTGCTGCTGCTGCTAAGTTGCTTCAGACATGTCTGACTCTGGGCAACCCCAGAGATGGCAGTCCACCAGGCTCCACCATCCCTGAGATTCTCCAGGCAAGAACACTGGAGTGGGTTGCCATGTCCTTCTCCAATGCATGAAAGGGAAAAGTGAAAGAAGTCGCTCAGTCGTGTCCGACTCTTTGCAACCCCATGGACTGCAGCCTACCACGCTCCTCCGTCCATGGGATTTTCCAGGCAAGAGTACTGGAGTGGGGTGCCATTGCTTGTTCTCTGTATTCTTCCTTCTCCCATGATGTCAAGTTTGGGAGAATGTCTAGCTTTGTGGATGAATTAACCAACATCACACATCATGGTGGTACATGAACAACATCAGAGAATACTCAGGAGAGGGGTTGTTGCAACTCTGCCCAGAGGGGGACATCACGGCATGGGATGTTGTTCACCCACACCCCCTTGTCTATGCTCCCCCCTGTACAGAAGAGGCTAGAAGCCTGGGGACTTGATTTCTTTTGCCAGCAGGGTTCTGCTAATGGGGCCGCCCATGGGAGGCACTTGTGGGAGGCAAGGCAGTAGGAGCGAGGCGGAAGCCGTTGTGTTCTAAGAAAACACACGTGCACAGCCTCCTTCAGGAGCAAACAGCCCAGAGTCTGCAAAGTCAGCACCAGGGCATGTGTATCTGAGCCGCTCCGGGGGGCTGTAACTGCTTCCTCTCAATTCCCCATCGCTGGGCAGTTCAGCCTCTCCCATTTGCCCCTTCATCCTATGAACAATTTCATAACCTAAATCCCCGTTTTAAATCCTCTGAAATATCTAGAGTGGTTTGCTTTCCTGACTGATGGACTAGCCCAATGTTAAAATTATCTTTTAGATTCCATCAGCCATGGGTTGAGACCAAGACCCAAACATCATCTGTCAGTAAGTCTAACAGAGGCAGTTTTTCCAGAAGCAGTGGAAGAGAGTGAGGACTGTTTTTTTTTTTTTTTTCCCGTTAAACACCAGATGAATTCTGTGACTGGCTTTGAAAGAGCCACTTGTATGGACAACACCTATCTTCAGACACTAGAATCACACTCAGGAAGATGAGATGCTCACATCATGATGGGCACATGGGAACTGAAACCAGGATGCGGAAACACAAACTTTCCCATACCACTTACCTAATACACACAGAACATACGTCTAAACAACTGAAAAACAGAAAGCAAAATGGGATGCACTATTAAAATTGTTAACAGTCTTTTTTTTGCTGAGTGTGCATATAGTTGAATCCACACCATGAAAATGTTCACTGGAGGAATTCTGTGGCAGTCCAGCGGTTGGGATTCTGTGCTTTCATTGCCTAGGGCCTGGGTTCAGTACCTGGTCAGGAAACTAAGATTCCAAAAGCCACACGGTGCAGCCAAAAAAAAAAAGAGAGAGAAAATGTTCTTTGGACGTGACTACCTTATTGCCACTAGAAGGATCTGGGACCTTGCTGTTTTGTGAAAACCATTCAAAAGTCAAAGTGTTCGTTGCTTAGTCGTGTCTGACTCTTTGCGATCCATGGATGGGGGCTCCTCTGTCCATGGGATTGCTTAGGCGAGAATACTGGAGTGGGTTGCTATTAATTTATTTTTTAATTGAAGGATAATTGCTTTACAGAATTTTGCTGTTTTCTGTCAAACCTCAACATGAGTCAGGCATAGGTATACAGATATCCCCTCCCTCTTGAACCTCCCTCCCATCTCCCGCCCATCCCACCCCTCTAGGTTGATACAGAGCCCCTATTCCCTGAGTCATACAGCAAATTCCCGTTGGCTACCTATTTTACATACAGTAATGTAAGTTTCCATGTCACTCTCTGCATACAGCTCACCCTCTCCTCCCCTCTCCCCTGTGTCCATAAGTCTGTTTCTCCACTGCTGCCTTGCAAATAGATGCGATGGTACCATCTTTCTAGATTCCACGTATATGTCTTAATATATGATATGTATCTTTCTCTTTCCAACTTACTTCACTCTGTATAATGTTTTTCATAAGTAGGATTTGGCAGTTTCTAGAGGTAATTTAAAGTGGAAGTTTGCACCTTTTGACCTTTTGTACCTTTTAAATTGGGTGAAGGTGATCAAAAAGTACAAGCTTCCAGCTTAAATTACTTCTAGACTGCCAAATCCTTATTAAAAACAAATGCTGAGCACATTTCTGACATTTATTGTACTATGTATTTATGCTTTTGAGATATTGCTTGAAACAGTAAGGATTCATCTAGGACCTAGCTAGTTTTTGTTACATGTAGATCTATGAGTCGCTTCTGTCATGTCCAACTCTTTGAGACTCTGCGGACTATACCCTGCCACAAGACTCCTCAGTCGATGGGATTCTCCAGGCAGGAATACTGGAGTGGATTGCTATTTCCTCCCCCAGGGGATCTTCCTGACCCAGGGACTGAACCCTGCATCTCCTGCATTCCATGAAGATTCTTTACTGCTGAGCCACCGGGAAGCCCATGTAGATGGATGTCATAACTAAATATGTTGTGACAGAATTTTACCTATAGACCTGAGTTGCACATATTTAATCATGGTGGACAGGATAATGGTCCCCCAAAGATGTCCACATTCTGTGGTTGGTGATTTAGTCTCTAAGTCGTGTCTAACTCTTATGACCTCTTGGACTGTAGCCCACCAAGCTTCTCTGTCCATGGGATTTTCCAGGCAAGAATACTGCAGTGGGTTGCCATTTCCTGCTCCAGGGGATCCTCCCAACCCACAAGTCAAACCCGGGTCTCGTGCATTGAAGGCAGATTCCTGCATTGCAGGCAGATTCTTTACCAACTGAGCTACAAGGAAAGCCCGTTCACATTCTACTTCCCAGGATCTGTGAAAATTTACCTTACCTGGAAAAAGGGGACTTTCAGTTCAATTCAGTCGTGNTCCCAACCCACAAGTCAAACCCGGGTCTCGTGCATTGAAGGCAGATTCCTGCATTGCAGGCAGATTCTTTACCAACTGAGCTACAAGGAAAGCCCGTTCACATTCTACTTCCCAGGATCTGTGAAAATTTACCTTACCTGGAAAAAGGGGACTTTCAGTTCAATTCAGTCGTGTCTGACTCTTTGCCACCCCATGGACTGCAACACGCCAGGCTTCCTGGTCCCTCACCAACTCTCGGAGCCTACTCAAACTCATGTCCATTGTGTCTGTGATGCCATCCAACCACATCATCCTCTGTTATCCCCTTTTCCTACCACCTTCAATCTTTCCCAGCATCAGGGTGTTTTCCAATGAGTCAGTTCTTTGCATCAGGTGGCCAAAGTATTGGAGATTCAGCTTCAGTATCAGTCCTTCCAATGAATATTTAAGAGTGATTTCATTTAGGATGGACTGGTTGGATCTCCTAGCATTCCAAGGGACTCTCAAGAGTCTTCTTCAACACCACGCTTCAAAAGCATCAATTCTTTACATAGGTGATTAAATTAGTGTTCTTCCTACTAGGAGATTATCTTACATTATACAAGTGCATTCAAAATAGTCAAAAAGTTCCTTCTAAGAGGGAGGGGTCAGAGTCAGAGTAGGCATAGGAAATGTGGTGATGGTTGCCGCACATTGAGAGAAAGATTTGAAGATGCTGGTTTTGAAAATGGAGGACAAGGACTTCCCTGGTGGCCCAGTGGTTAAGACTCCACGCTTCCAATGCAGGAGAGGCAGGTTCAGTCCTTGGTTGGGGAACTAAGATTCTACATGCCCAGCAGTGGGGCAAAAAAATAAAATAAAATTTAAATGGAAGATGTCAAAAAGTTAAGGAATACAGGTGAGCCCTAGAAGCTGGAAATGGAAATGGATTCTCCCCTGGAGACTCCAGAAGGAATGCAGCCCTGCCAACCCATTTTTAGACTTCTGATCTCCTGAATTGTAAGAGAGTAAATTTATATTGTTTTATTTATTTATTTATTTATTTTTAAATTTTTTTTTTCCATCTCAGGTGTACATGAGTTCCCAATCTTGAACCCTCCCCCCCCAAATTTATATTGTTTTAAGCCACTAAGTTTGTGGTAATTTGTTAAAGTAGCAATAGGGGAATAGTACATTAATCATCACTGAGTTTATTTCTTAACATGGTACAACTAATACCAATGAAAAGCGATTTAAACGTTGGACACTAGTTTCAAATCTCTAAAGACACAGCATGGCGGATGTAAAAGGTGGGCTAATTTGAAGTGCTGACTTGTACTGGCCCCCAGTGGAAAGCTGAGGGAGCTGGTAGTGGGCGTACAGGGTTTGTGCAGCTCTTTTAAAATCCAGCATCCTTTAGACCTGCACCATCCACCCACCTGGGGCTCCTGAGGCCTGAAACTTCAGTATCTATTAAATGAGATATGCTGCAAGTGTAAAATATACTGTGAATTGTAAAGAATACCATAAAATATCTCATTAATAATTTTAAAATATTGATCGTATGTTGAAATGTTACTGTTTTGGACATACTGGGTAAAACAAAATAGTATTAAATTTCAATTTATTTTCACTTTTTGAATATGAAATGAAAACACTTAATTTACAGATGTCGGTGGGTCATTATGTTTGTATTGGATAGTGCTGCTCTAAATAGATAATGCTACTAATGATGCAATTAACAAAATATAGGTTATTTACATGCCAGTTAATATATTAGTGGATAATGAATATGCAAATGAAGTCAAGAAAGTTAATAGTTTTATCTATATACATTTAATGCTTTTTAAAATTAATATCTCCATTTTTTTTAATAGTCACATCCTCCTAAAGCCTGATCTCCATAATGTCAAATTCAACTGTGGTAAGAGTTTGAAAAACGATCTGGAGGAAAAGCCAGAGGGATTGTGGGGAGTACTGTTGGCAGCTTAAGGGTGGCAGCTTTTCAGGGAGGAAGGTGGTGCTTTCTGCAGTGGGTGAACATAAGCTTTACATGTGTTTTGTTGCTTTATTTCCAAGAAAGGAAAGGTGGTCTATAACTACTAAGATAGTGTTACTATGAAAATCTTACCTTTAAGTAATTTTAGGGTAAGATTAAAAAAAGATATTTTTTCCCTTGGTATCGGAATACTCACAGTGAAGCCTTAGAATTAAAAAGAAGAGGCAGCATGCCTGGATGAACTCATTCAATAGAAGCCATTAGGAAATATCTAAAACTTCTGGATTCACTAACACAAATGTATCTGGATGACAACAGAACATATAATCAGATGAATGACTGAGCTCCTTAGANTAGTGCTTAATGAATATGCAAATGAAGTCAAGAAAGTTAATAGTTTTATCTATATACATTTAATGCTTTTTAAAATTAATATCTCCATTTTTTTTAATAGTCACATCCTCCTAAAGCCTGATCTCCATAATGTCAAATTCAACTGTGGTAAGAGTTTGAAAAACGATCTGGAGGAAAAGCCAGAGGGATTGTGGGGAGTACTGTTGGCAGCTTAAGGGTGGCAGCTTTTCAGGGAGGAAGGTGGTGCTTTCTGCAGTGGGTGAACATAAGCTTTACATGTGTTTTGTTGCTTTATTTCCAAGAAAGGAAAGGTGGTCTATAACTACTAAGATAGTGTTACTATGAAAATCTTACCTTTAAGTAATTTTAGGGTAAGATTAAAAAAAGATATTTTTTCCCTTGGTATCGGAATACTCACAGTGAAGCCTTAGAATTAAAAAGAAGAGGCAGCATGCCTGGATGAACTCATTCAATAGAAGCCATTAGGAAATATCTAAAACTTCTGGATTCACTAACACAAATGTATCTGGATGACAACAGAACATATAATCAGATGAATGACTGAGCTCCTTAGACCTCAGTGAATTTCTATGTGGTTTAGGAATATGGAAATGACAGCTTCAATATTTCGGAGAGATATGCCCTTTTACCTGCAGGCAGTGAGGATAGTTGTGAATCATTTGGATCTTTTTACCTTCTCATAAAGACCTCATGGACATCACATCCTTCTTTTTCTGAAGAAACAGAATTTCTTTTGAAATTCCATCAATGTTTCATAAAGACATCTAAGCAGTGTAATTTTCTGGACCAGATTCATGTTTGTAGGATCAAGAAGTCTTAGGAAACTAAACCAAATCTGTGAGCAATTATATTTTGGATGGAGATTACCTTAGAGTTCAGTGAAGAAAAAACTGTATTAGGAAAAAATACATATGTGTGTATATATGTATATATAGTATATCAGTAATAAATATTATGTGTATGTGTACCTAATTATGCATATATAACAAATGTCATATATCCATATGTTATGTATATATCAAAACATAAATAATATATTGTGTAATATACACATATACTATGTGTATATATATATATATATACACATTATATATACACACACAGATATATTCCTGTTACATGCATAGGGCTTCCCTGGTGGCTCAGAGGGTAAAGCATCTGCCCTGGGTTCGATCCCTGGGTCAGGAAGATCCCCTGGAGAAGAAAATGGCAACCCACTCCAGTACTCTTCCCTGGAAAATCCCATTGACAGAGAAGCCTGGTAGACTACAGTCCAGGGGATCACAAAGAGTCGGATAGGACTGAGCAACTTCACTTGCACATGCATATTGCGTTATACGGATGCAAAAGCAAAATGATGAATGTTTGATAAAAGACAAAGACTTTCCCTTCTGGGCATTTCATGACATTTTAAGGATGAACGTCCAGGACAAGATGTTCATGGTTTGACCCTCAACCTGAGCAAATTTGCCTATTGAGGACATTTATATAAGCATTAAAATTTCAGTAAAAAGTGAGTGATTTACAAATTATCCTTAGTGGGTGAATTTCTCCTTCTACTACTTGGATCATGTTTCCCCACCTCCAGTTCTCCACTTTATTTTGGAGGGGTTACCACAGCCAGCATCTCCTGCTTGGTGTAAGTATTGACCATCTAAAGGGGTATATAATGAAATGGTAACCTTTGAAAAGATTTCCCCACTTTCTGATAATAGTCCTGTGTACACTGATCATATGTTCAGCAAGTAGGAAAGCTTTTAAATTAATTGTTTCTATCTGGCTGTGCTTGGTCTTTGTTGCTGTGCAGGCTTTTCTCTAGTTGTGGTGAGTGGGGGCTACTCATTGGGTGTGAGGGCTTCTCATTGCAGTGGCTTCTCTTCTTGCAAAGCATGCTCTCTAGGGTGCAAGGGCTTCAGTAGTTGTGGCACGTGGGCTCTGTACTTGGCAGCTGTAGAGCACGGGCTCAGTAGTTGTGGCCATGGGCTTAGTTGCCCTGTGACACGTGGGATCTTCCTGGCCCAGGGGTCGAACCCATGTCTTCTGCATTGACAGGCAGATTCTTTACCACTGAGCCACCAGAGAAGCCTGTAGGGAAAGTTTCTTAAGGAACACTTAGATTGGATGGAAGACAACTACCAAAAGCTAATATCCAGTTGAACATCTATAAGCAAAAAGTCCTGTTTCTTTCCCATTGGGAGGTGGAATGTATATTTCTGGGTTTGCCAAGGGTGTTAAAAACATCCCGTTCATTAAAATAGCTTAGCTTTCGTGTTTCAAATACAGAATTCCCCTGATTTCTTAGATAAGATACCAATTAGATATAAATGCACTCATGTAGGGCCTGGCGCAAGCGGTTACCTGAAATAGCACTTGAGTCTAAGTGCCATCGGTTAACATTGTCAAGGCATGAGGCTGAGTGAGGACACACCAGGTTTACCTGCCTGGGGGCATTACTGAGATTGGCTGGCTTATGCAGAGTCGCAAAACTTTTTATTACTTTTCTGCATATATTATGCCATGGAACCGTGGGGCGTTCTGGGACTTCTGCTGCTTGTAAAAAGGCCCAACATTTTTGTTGGCTGTAGTGCAGGGTGAGAATTGCTCATCATCCTTGTAAAGCAACTGGAGATCTCTTACGGGGTTTAACCTGCACTGGATGGCAGTTAATGAGCCAAATGAGGGACATGTTAACATTAAATTAAAACATGTGAAGAAGGTTCTGATGAGCGTCAGAAAAGCTAGATGCAGTAGGGGCATGGAGAATCAGAACACAAGGAAAGAACCAAGTGTTTTGTTCTTTCCTAAGGCACCCAGAACTCATTGTTGTTGATGGAAATGAAATTTACCGGGCTGAATGCCTTGCGGAGGTTGGAAACCCTTAGACTCGACTTAATTGGCCAAAAAATTTCTCTAAAGAGAAGCTTGCTTGACCTACTGTGAGAATATTTATTACTTTCATAAATAATCAGTAGACATATTTTTACGTATAGTTTCACTGCAATTGAAAAACATCCAGCTTCTTATTAGTATAGAAGATATAGACAGATTGAAACCAGGTGCCCCAAATTTGCTCCCAGAGAATATGGAATTGGCTTTGAAAAAAGTGATCTTTAGGCTGATAGATAAAGCATGGTACTAGATGTTTCTTCCTGGTATGTCCTACTGAATTCTTAAGATTCTCAATGATTATCATTGAGCCAGTCTGATTAGCCAAAAGAATGACAGATGGTATATTGCAACAATTATAAATTAGGCCTTGAGAGCAGCAGACCAGGTGCCAAATCTGTATTAATTTCAGTCTTATTTGACATAGCAGAATTTAGTAGCATATAGTATATGTAGAGTTGGACACAACTGAAGTGACTTAGCAGCAGCAACAGCGGTATAATGAAATAGCTCACTCATCTACTCAGTAGACTTTATTTATTGTACTAAGCAGAATTTAGTAGTATGTAATAAAATAATTGTGCAGTTTTATTCAGCTCTTTTGGTTGTAAAGACTAAAGCATCATCTATTCCAATAATTTTTAAAAAGTTTTAATGTGAACTTTCAAACAATACATATATTGTTTGGAAAAACAGTGTCTCAGAAACTCAAGTACTGGGGTCATAGTAGAAGTGCTTTAGAAAGTGTAACGGGAATTGGGAAATGACTTGGAGTCTAGCACAAGTCTGGGATCCTCAAAAGAGGGATCTGTTAATTTTGCTTTGGGTGCCAAACTTTAATATGAAGTGTGTGTGTGTGTGTTGTGTGTGTGTGTGTATGTGTGTGTGTGTGTTGCACATGCTCAGTTGCTCAGTGTGTCCTACTCTTTGCAACCTGTGGACTATAGCCTGCCAGTCTCTGTCCACAGGATTCTCCAGGCAAGAAGACTGGAGTAGGTTGCCATTTCCTCCTCCAGGGTATCTTCCCATCCCAGGGATCCAACTTGTGCCTCCTGCGGGTCTCCTGTATTGGCAGGTGAATTTTTTACCACTGAGTCACCTAGGAAGCTTCTTTAATTTGAAGACACCATATGAAGTCCATATGAAGACACTGTATATACATCCAGTATCTTCTCTGGCTACCAAATGATCTGCTTTTTCTGTATTTCATTATTCAGATTCCTCAAACAGGCATTCTGGTCTGTTCGGGTAAACATTTATTATGGCCAGGCCATATGGTAGTCCAATGATAAGGATGGGCCATAAGACAGACCTTTGCCCTTAAACCAAACTTCAGTGGTAATTAAGGGACTATTCCTTTCACAGGTCAAATGGATGGATATCTTGCTTTTGCTGGGGCTGTAGGTATAACTGGCAATGGCTGACATGTCTAATGGTTCCTGGGAGATTGGTATGGTTGGATTTGATCTGCATGCTCTCTTATTTCCTGAGTACATGTCTCTACCATCACTTGGGCACAAGTAGAAAGAAGGCAAAGGCTATTTCAGAGCACAACTGCGGAATGTCCAGGTAATGAAACTCAGAGATTGTTTCTAGGTCAGACTCAACTTTTTAAACTATTCACTTCACAAATGCAAAACCGAGAGTATTTCCTACAGGGAAGTGACAGAGCAGAACTAATACTGGCCAAAAGGGTCAAGTAGGCAAAAAGGTTTTGTTATCAGGCCCTTCCTTCCTTCCTCCCTCTCTCCCCTCCCTTTCTCCCTCTGTCCATCCCTCTCTCTCTCTCTCTCTCTCTTTTTTGGCATGGAGAGTGCAGAGTCCTAATCACTGGACTGCCAGGGAGTTTCCAGAGCCATTCTTTCTTCTCTAACCCAGAGCCATTTTACACGCTAGTAAATTAAAGTCAGCTGTAGTTTGGTAAGAAGAGGGTGTGACTTAGAAGATGCCTGTAAATCACATCTTTAACCTGAATCCTTTGCCTTGGGTAAATAAACAAGCTTCTCTAAGCCTCAAATTCCTCCTCATCAAGGGCAACTATCATACAAGATTGTTTTTACTACTGTGTGAAAGAAATAGGTACATGGTAGATGGTTATTTAATAAATAATTTAAAAAAATCAGAAGTAGAAGAGGCACCTAAGAGCTCTTATTTTATAGATGTGGGAACTGTAGTCCGGTTTTTCATGCTTAAGTTTAACCAGATGCTTAATGTGCAGTCAAAATTAGAACCCAGGGCACTCGATTTCCCAGGCCGTCTAAGTTTCTCCAAAATTCTTAAAACTTGCTCTTTACCATTGGGTTTCTTTCTTTTTTTTCCTGCTGTGCCATCTGGCATGTGGGATCTTAGTTCCCCAGTCAGGGATCGAACCCACATTCCTGCATTGGAAGCCTGGAGCCTTAACCACTGACCCACCAGGGAGAAGGAAATGGCAACCCGATCCAGTATTCTTGCCTAGAGAATCCTGTGGACAGAGGAGCCTGGTGGGCTGCTGTCCATGGGGTCACACAGAGTC
Source organism: Neotragus moschatus (assembly GCA_006410615.1). Lineage (NCBI taxonomy): Eukaryota > Metazoa > Chordata > Mammalia > Artiodactyla > Bovidae > Neotragus > Neotragus moschatus. The sequence continues at coordinate 320,470 of SJYA01000280.1, forward strand.
AGACACTACTGAAGTGCCTTAGCATGCATGCATGCATTGGAGAAGGAAATGGCAACCCACTCCAGTGTTCTTGCCTGGAGAATCCCAGGGACAGGGGAGCCTGGTGAGCTGCCATCTACGGGGTCACACAGAGTTGGACACAACTGGAGTGACTTAGCAGCAGCAGCAGCAGGGAAGTCCCAAAACTTGCTCTTTAGAAACTCTATATAGGTGTGCAACATTGTAGTTTTCAATTTCTTTCATTGAACAAAGCATATTTTTATAATTAGAGTAGAAATTCCCAAAGTTCTTTTTTTTTTTTAAAGAAAAGAAAATATCTGATTCTTATTTACTATGTAGAATGATGGAATCAAGATTGCCAGGAGAAATATTAATAACCTCAGATATGCAGATGACACCATCTTTTTGGCAGAAAATGAAGAGGAACTAAAGAGCCTCTTGAAAGTGAAAGAGGAGAGTGAGAAAGCTGGCTTAAAACTCAACATTCAAAAAACTAAGATCATGGCATCCAATCCCATCACTTCATAGCTAATAGATGGGGAAACAATGGAAACAGTGACACACTTTATTTTCTTGAGCTCCAAAATCACTGCAAATGGTGACTGAAGCCATGAAATTAAAAGATGCTTGCTCTTGGAAGAAAACTATGACCAACATAGACAGCATATTAAAAAACAGAGACATTACTTTGCTGACAAAGGCCCGTCTAGTCAAATATATGATTTCTCCAGTAGTCATGTATTGATGTGAGTGTTGGATCATAAAGAGAGTTGAGTTCAGGAGAATTGATGCTTTTGAACTGTGGTGTTGGAGAAGACTCTTGAGGGTCCCTTGGACTGCAAGGAGATCCAATCAATCCATCCTAAAGGAAATCAGTCCTGAATATTCATTGGAAGGACTGATGCTGAAGCTGAAGCTCCAATAGTTTGGTCACCTGATATGAAGACTCATTTGAAAAGACCCTGATGCTGAGAAAGATTGAAGGCAGGAGGAGAAGGAGATGACAGAGGATGAACTGGTTGGATGGCATCACCAACTCAATGGGCACGAGTTTGAGCAATCTCTGGGAGTTGGTGATGGACAGGGAGGCCTGATGTCCTGCAGTACATGGGGCGCTGCAGTCCATGGGGTTGTAAAGAGTTGGACACGACTGAGCGACTCAACTTAGCTGAACTTATGTAGAGTGAATCAAAATTAAATAAATTACTGTCTTGGATAGGCGTGTGTTCTATTAGTAACTCCAGTCTTAGAGATCAAATCCATTAACCTTCCATTGGCAGGTGGATTCTCAACCACTAAGCCATGAAGGAAGTCTAATATACCCATTTTTAAGATGGGGAAACTGAGTCCTTGGCTAAGCATTCCTGGGGCTCACTGGCCTCTGCAGTCACTTTGGCCATGTGATTGCCTCCTGTGGCTCTAAGGCTGAAAACTGAGCCAAGCCTGCTAATTGAAGGTGCTCCAGAGGGAATGTGATCTGGGCTCACCTGGCTGAAGTGTGCCCCATGCCATGCTTCCCTCTGTATCATGATCAAAACATGGCCTGGTGCAGTGGAAACTTCATATAATCCTTTATATTTTCAATTACCAAGAAATCTTTTTAAGAAATGTCAAGTGACTAAATTCCAGATTTTCTTAGAAGAATAGAACTGATGTGTCTACATAATTGGTATTTTCTTTGCCCAAGAGTGCAAGATTTTTGAAGTATGTCTGTTTTTCTTCCACTTATAATTTCCTCCCAAACATCTATCCTCTGTCTTGTGCAAAGCACCATGGGAGATACAAAATGGTGTTAGATCCTCTCTTTCCTAAAGGAGCCCATTTCCCTGTTGAGGTGAGAGTAGAAACTCTATGGGACCTTGTCTGTCTTATTTGCTGTTGAGGTTCAGTGCCTAGACCAGCATCTGGTGCAGAATAGACAATCCAGAGATGTTTGTGGAATGCATGAATGAATATACCTATATCAAAAGTTAATCAGAGAGAACATGTAGCTAACATTTACTTCCACTAGCTTTTTAAGTATTTCTTACAATTGCTGCATCATATGATTTTCACAACTCTATGAGGTAGGAACTATTAATATACTCGTTTTGTTTTATCATTTTGTTTTTTTTTTGGGGGGGGGCTGTGCTGTGTCTTCGTTGGTACACGAAGGCTCTCTCTAGTTGTGGCGAGTGGGGGCTACTCTCTGGAGGCGATGCGAGGGCTTCTCTTTCTGGTGACTTCTCTTGTTGTGGAGCATGGGATCTAGGGAGCGCGGGCTCAGTATTTGTGGTGCATGGGTTTAGTTGCCTCTTGGCAAGTGGAGTCTTCCTGGACCAGGGATCAAACCCATGAACCCTCCATTGGCAGGTGGATTCTCAACCACTAAGCCACAAAGGAAGTCCAATATACCCATTTTTAAGATGGGGAAACTGAGTCTTGGAGAGATTAACTAACTGTCCCAAAGTTGCCCACTAGTGACCCTGAGGTTTATACCAAAATCATCCATCTCTGAAGTCTGTGTTCTTAGCCACCATGCTCTGTTGCCCCTGCATGGTATGCTTCCTTGGGGCTAAAGACACTCCTTCTGTGATTTTTTAGAACCAAAATCAAGGAGTGTTGATTTTGAGGAGGTGAGAGGGATAAATCAGGAGCTAGGGATTAGCTTACACACACTACAATATATAAGATAGATAGCCAACAAGGATCTACTCTATGGCACAGGGAACTCTACTCTGTATTCTGTGACAACCTATATGAGAAAAAAATCTGAAAAAGAATGAATATATATGTATAACTGAATCACTTTGCTGTACATCTGAAATTAACAGAACGTTGTAAATCAACTATATTCCAATAAAATTAGAAAAAACAAAGGGTATTTAAAATGGAATCCTGTATGCAGTATTAGCAACACGCAAGTTGGAAAGTTTTATAGAATATGAAACAGATGTGGGACCAAAGCTTAAGGGTTAAGAAGGATTAAACAGACCAGAAATAGAGTCCATCTCTTTTGATTGTGGGAGATGACCTTGAAAATTCTCATTGTAATATGATTATGTCATAGTTATATGTCATGATATCTCATAAAATATTATTGTTTAAAAATTTTAACCAATTTCATCATCTTAACTACTTTGCATGGGTTAGAATCCAGTTTTGTCCATCTTCCTATACATCCTTAATGCTCGGATGGGTCCCTTCCTACTGATTTGAAAGGAACTGAATTATCACTAGATGGTAAGTTTGGTGGACTGGAAAGTCTAACTACACTAAAATAGCCTTGTCAAATCTGATTTCTGATAAGCTTACCTCTTTCATGCTTTTATCCAACTCTTCTTCTTTTTTTTTTTTTTAAAAAAAGAATCTTCAGGGAAAAAAAAGACCATACACCGTATTCATATGAAATCATTTTTGATGTCTTCAGAGATTTCTCTAGGTTCTGGACCAAGCCTGACTGTTGTTCTTTTCTACCTACATTCTTCCTACGCTTGAGGGATTTCAAAAAATGTGCTTAATAATTGAAACTTGTTTTAATTTTCTCTAACTTATTTATTTTCTCTTGAGGTTAAGAACATTTATAAATTTGCAAATACCAAAAGTATTTTGCACACATGAAACAAGTTTAAGAAAACAATCAGATCAGATTCAGAATATCTCCCCAAGGAAAGGAAGTGCACAAAATAGTCAAATGATTAACTGAAAAACAAAGCAAGGCAACTAAAATATCTCCCTGAAATAGTTCCTAAGGTATTGTTTTTTTTTTTTTTTCCATTATGAAACACAGCCTAGTCTGCACTGCTTGTTTTTTGAAGAGAAATTTTGATGGGAAAAATAGTTACTGAATCCATTGTGTATTTCACACTGACATTGACATTCTTTAGCTTGCCAAAAATTTTGCTATGAGCTTAGGCATTTATCCTCAGTATATTTTCCAGCCTCTTCAGGTGTTCATTTTTCTTATCCCCAGTAAGTATTCTACCAAATTTTCAAGTCATATTTCCCAAGAGGTAGAACAGGTTGCCATAGCTATGCAGAAGTTGATAATAAAAGCAAATTTTCTTCTGCTTATTCGTAATGAGTAAAATAAACTCTTGGTTTGAATTTTACTCCAGTAAGTAGGGTCTCCTTAGTCTGAAGATCTGATGTTGATAAGCATGTCAGTTTTGGAAAGGCTTGGAATCTAAAGAGTGGCAAACTATGTGTGATCTAGTTGACAGGCTGGTAAAATGATTGAAATTGCCAAACTGACATATGACCAAAGTTGATAAACTGATAAACATTTCTTGAGCACTGACTATCTGCAAAGCCAACTTCAAATTGAGATTTGCTATTCATTAAACAGGGCCTCCCTGGTGGCTCAATGGTAAAGAATCTGCCTGTCAGTGCAGGAGATGGGTTTGATCCCTGGTTGGAGAAGATCCCCTGAAGGAGGAAATGGCAACCCAATCCAGTATTATTGCCTGGGAAAGCCCATGGACAAGGAGCTTGGAGGGCGACAGTCCATGGAGTCAAAAGAGTCGGACATGACCCGCAACTAAAACAGCAACAGCAGCAACATTCATTAAACAGAGGTGAGGATGTAGGGCTTTGATGTGCAGACCCACGTAATGATGTGCCTCCTGACTCCCTGCCAGCAAGTCTCGAGCAAGGGTGAGCTCTTCTCAGCTTATTTTTCTAACTTACTCCAGCTGGGCAAGAATTTGCCCAAAGCAGCCAGTCTTTATAACTCACACTTTCTGGTGCACCCTACTCCATAGTGGTGCCACCCTATAATGTTACTTCTGGCTTACTTCAGAGTTCACACAAACTTTTCTTTGTCTGGATCTCATCTTACAAAGAAATACTCCTCTGCAAGAGCTAATTATTTGCATAAGTCAAACAACAAAAATTATTGATAGGTTTATCAGGAGTTTGTTCATTCTGTCAGGGGTTTAGGAAAGTAGGGCTTCCCTGATGGCTCAGCTGGTAAAGAAGCTGTTTGAAAGGCAGGAGACCCAGGTTCGATCCCTGGATCAGGAAGATCCCCTGGAGAAGGGAATTGCTACCCACTCCAGTGTTCTTGCCTGGAGAATTCCACAGACAGAGGAGCCTGGTGGGCTACAGTCCATGGGGTTGCAAAGAGTCAGACACAACTGAAAGACTAACACTTTCAGGAGACTGTAAAGAGACATGAGCAATGGGAGCAGAAACAGGAGTAAAAATAGCAATAAACATGAGTAAGAACGGTAAAAGCCTTAGTTAGTGTTGACTGAGTGCCTTTTACTCTGACATTGTGCCAAGTTCTTTATGTACAATAACTTCCTTTTACAGAAGAAGAAATTATAACTCAGAGAGACAATATAACCTCTCTCAAAGCTCACATAGTCCCATTGGTGGAGCTGGGAAATGCATTTTTTTGTTTTATTGTATGATATCACTTATACATGGAATCTAAAAATACAACAAACTAGTGACTATGATGAAAAAGAAGCTAAGTCAAAGATACAAAGAACATACTAGTTCTTTGTAGTTAACCAATGGGAAGAGGGTGGGGAGAGGCAGTGTAGGGGATTAAGAAGTACAAAATATTTGGTATAACATAAACTACAAGCATATATTGTACAACACAGTGAATATAGCCAGTATTTTAAGACTATAAATGTATTATAACCTTTAAAACTATGAATTACTATATTGTGCATGTGTGCTTAGTCACTTCAGTTGTGCCCGACTCTCTGCGACCCCACAGACCATGGCCTGCCAGGCTCCTCTGTTCATGGGACTCTCCAGGCAAGAATAGTGGAGTGGGTTGCCATTTCCTTCTACTACATCTGTAATGTGTAACATTGTACATCAACTCTATGTGAATAAAATAAAAAAAAATAAAATAAATCAAATTGCCACAAGTATCACAAAATCTAGACTATATATATCTTTATACTGGGAAATGCATTTTTTATTTAAATTTTATTAGAACTCACCATCTGGGTGTGTTTTTAAGAGGGGAAATTTGTGACTATAATTTCAATTTCCCACTTTCCATTGAATAGATTGAGTTTTCTCCTCTGTGCTTAAAACTATACACTCTCTTTTCATTCTTACAGTGGTTGGTCCTTGCTTAAGCTTATTGTTATATCTATTTATTTTTCCTTTTATGAACACAACACATGCCTTGCAGGATATTCCTCACCAGGAGTTGAACCCAGGCCATGGCAGTTAAAGTCTGAAATCCTAACTACTGGGCCACCAGGGAACTCCTTGTCATATTTATTTATTTTTCTATTGAGTCCTAAAACTTTTCAATGTCCATATTTCCCCTGAATCAGACAAGAAATGCCCTCAAGTCACTTTGCTCTCTTTCCCCCATCACTACCCAAATCTTATGCTGATATTTTCTAGAATAACTCTGGATTACTAAGAGCATATGTTATCTTCTTCTTTGCTTTAATCCTAGCTTTTTTTTTTTTTTTTTTTTGGCTAAGCTGCACCACTTGTGTAATCTAGTTCACTGCATGCATGCAAGGTCTGTCACTTAAGTCGTGTCTGACTCTTTGTGACTCCATGGACCATAGCCTGCCAGGCTCCTCTGTCCATGAGATTTTCCTGACAAGAAATACGGAGTGGGTTGTCATATGCCCTCCTCCAGGGGATCTTCCTGACACATAGATTGAACCCGTGTCTCCTACGTCTCTTGCATTGCAGGCAGATTCTTTATTGCTGATCCACTAGAGAAGCCCCACTTAGTTCCCTGACCAGGGATCAAACCTGGGCCCTGCAGTGAAGAGTCCTAACCACTGGACCACTGGAGAATCCTGGTCCTAGACTTTTTAATGTGAAGTCAAGTGGGCCTTAGGAAGCATCACTATGAACAAAGCTAGTGGAGGTGATGGAATTCCAGTTGCGCTATTTCAAATCCTGAAAGATGATGCTGTGAAAGTGCTGCACTCAATATGCCAGCAAATTTGGAAAACTCAGCAGTAGCCACAGGACTGGAAAAAGTCAGTTTTCATTCCAGTCCCAAAGAAAGGCAATGCCAAAGAATGCTCTAACTACTGCACAACTGCACTCATCTCACACGCTATCAAAATAGTGCTCAAAATTCTCCAAGCCAAGCTTCAACAGTAGGTGAACTGCGAACTTCCAGATGTTCAAGCTGGATTTACAAAAGGCAGAGAACCAGAGATCACTGGTTAGTCCAATACAGTTGGATCACTGAAAAAGCGAAAGAGTTGTAGAAAAACATCTACTTCTGCTTTATTGACTATGCCAAAGCCTTTGACTGTGTGGATCACAACAAACTGTGGAAAATTCTGAGAGAGATGAGAATACCAGACCACCTGACCTGCCTCCTGAGAAATCTGTATGCAAGTCAAGAAGTGACAGTTAGAACTGGACATAAAACAACATACTGGTTCTAAATAGGGAAAGGAATATGTTAAGGCTGTATATTGTCACCCTGCTTATTTAATTTATATGCCGAGTACATCATGAGAAATGCTTGACTGGATGAAGCACAAGCTGGAATCAAGATTGTTCGGAGAAATATCAGTAACCTCAGATATGCAGATGATACCACCCTGATTGCAGAAAGTGAAGAGGAACTAAAAAGCCTCTTGATGAATGTGAAAGAAGAGAGTGAAAAAATTGGCTTAATACTCAACACTCAGAAAACTAAGATCATGGCATCTGGTCTCATCACTTCATGGGAAATAGACGGGGAAACAATGGAAACAGTGATACATTTTATTTTTATGGGCTCCAAGATCACTGCAGATGCTGACTGCAGCCATGAAATTAAAAGACTCTTGCTCTTTGGAAGAAAAGTTATGACCAACCTAGATAGCATATTCAAAAGCAGAGATATTACTTTGCCAACAAAGGTCCATCTAGTCAACGCTATTGTTTTTCCAGTAGTCATGTATGGATGTGAGAGTTGGACTATAAAGAAAGCTGAGTGCCGAAGAATTGATGCTTTTGAACTGTGATGTTGGAGAAGACTCTTGAGAGTCCCTTGGACTGCAAGGAGATCCAACCAGTCAATCCTGAAGGAAGCCAGTCCTGAATATTTACTGGAAGGACTGATGTTGAAGCTGAAACTCCAATACTTTGGCTGCCTGATGTGAAGAACTGACCGACTTGAAAAGACCCTGATGATGGGGAAGATTGAAGGCAGAAGGAGAAGGGAACAACAGAGAATGAGATAGTTGGATGGCATCATTGACTCGATGGACATGGATTTGAGCAAGCTCCAGGAGATGGTGATGGACAGGGAAGCCTGGTGTGCTGCAGTCCATGAGGTCGTAAAGAGTCGGACATGACTGAGCGACTGAACTGAACTGAAAGGGAAGGAATAATCAATAAAAGAGATGAAGGAAAGAGAAATAAAGGAAGGCAGTATGGTGAGGTGAAATAGATTGAAAAGCGTTTTGTGGAAAGTAGCATCTGCAAGCTCCTGCTTAGTCATGTCCGTGTGACCCTGTGGACTGCAGTCTGCCAGGCTCCTCTCTCCATGGGATTCTTTACACAAGAGTACTAGAGTGGGGTGGCTTGCCTTCCTTTCCTCCAGGGGATCTTCCTGACCCAAGGATCAAACCCAGGTCTCCTGCCTTGCAGGCAGTTTCCTTCCTCTGGGCCACCAGGGAAGCCCAGAAAGTAGCATCTGAAGACCCTGTATCAAGGATGCATATTACTTCATTAAAAATAGCATTGTCATATTAAGCTATTTTATGGAAAAAAAAAAAAAAAAAGGACATTCCAGGCTGTTGAATTGTGAGAGGTGCAAATGGTTTTAACTCTTAAGGGCATAGGTTGGATGAGAATTCATCTCTTCCTAGCTCTGTGACCTTAACTTCTGTCAATGAAAAATTAATCGGTCATCTAAAAAGAATCAGAATATTTTATTTGAACCAAGTTTGAAGATTATAACATGGAAGATCATCTCAGAATGCTCTGAGAACTATTCTACCTGTTAGAAGTCAAGACACAGTTTATATAGTTTGTTTTTAGTATAGAGGGCTGTACATTAAGTGACCTATTATTGACAGTTTACATAATCCAGATTTAAGTGCCATCGTGGTGGGTCATCTGACCCTTTACAAGATCAAGAGAAATGTGAGCATTTAAGAAATTGTCTTGTTGGTGCTGGGCTTCCCAGTTGGTGTTACTGGTAAAGAACCTGCCTGCCAATGTGGGAGCTCTAAGAGACAAAGGTTCAATCCCTGGGTCAGGAAGATGCCCCAGAGGAGGGCATCTGGAACCCACTGGAACCCACTTCAGTATTCTTGCCTTGAGAATTCCATGGACAGAGGAGCCTAGTGGGCTATGGTCTATAGAGTTGCAAAGAGTTGGACAAAACTGAAGTAACTTAGCCATGCATTCATCTGTTGATGCAAAGAGAATGTGGCTGTTTATGGTTGAGCAGCCATTCCTGCTGATGAAGGTTTGATCCATGCTTAATGCAAACACACAAGGCACAGTGAGGGGCAGAGGGGAGGCCAAGGGGCAGAGAAGAATTTTTATATGTAAATTTTTCTTATCTTGTCATAGATAGGAATTTTATTTCACACTTCTTTGTCATTTCCTCATCTGTGAAATGGATGTCATAATAGTGCATGTATGAAGTTGCTTCAGTTCAGTCGCTCAGTCGTGTCCGACTCTTTGCGACCCCATGAACTGGAGCACGCCAGGCCTCACTGTCCATCACCAACTCCTGTCCATCAAACTCAAACTCACATCCGTCGAGTCAGTGATGCCATCCAGCCATCTCATCCTCTGTTGTCCCCTTCTCCTCCTGCCCCCAATTCCTCCCAGCATCAGAGTCTTTTCCAATGAGTCAACTCTTCGCATGAGGTGGCCAAAGTACTGGAGTCTCAGCTTTAGCATCATTCCTTCCAAAGAAAACCCAGGATGAAGTCGTTTCAGTCGTGTCCAACTCTTTGTGACCCTGTGGACTGTAGCCCAGTGGGCTCCTCTGTTCATGGAATTCTCCAGACAGAACACTGGAGTAGATTGCCATGCCCTCCTCCAGGGGATCTTCCCAACCCAGGGATAGAACCCACATCTCCTGCATTGGCAGGTGGGTTCTTTACCACTAGCGCCACCTGGGAAGCCCTTAATAGTAGCCACCTAATATGGTGGTTCTGGGGATTAATAAAACATTCATACTAAAATTCTGGAAAATCTTAAGTACTCAGTAAGTCTTACCTACTTTCAATATTATTATCATTATTATTATAAGATTATTATTGGTATCTTTTAGGTTGGTAATAGAGAATTCTAAGCCTCATATTTTTATTTAGTCCTAAATAGAAATTATAATTCAAACTAGCAGCTTTGTGTCAATTAGTTTAATGAAGAACTAGTTGTGTAAAATTTAAGTTATATCTATCTGTATCTAGTTTCTTTTTATAATGAAATTGAATTTTCTTTTTCAAGTCTGTTTGCTAAGATTAGGGAAAATGTAATAGAAAGAAGTTTCCTTTAACTGTTTTAAGGACCATTGATTTCTAACTTTGAGAACTTCTGACTTTAAACATGGCTGTAAAATGTAACCTTGTCATCATAGTTTTTTGTGTGAAATTGTTTGGTTTATTATATGTTTTGTTAAAGTAAATCTTATTCATTAGAATATGTTTGTTATAGGGATTACATTAATACCAAAACTTGTAATGTACATGCCAGCATGATAACCTTTAGCATGGGTGGTGGTGGTGGTTTAGTCGCTAAGTTGTGTCCAACTCTTGGGACCCTATGGACTATAGCCTGCCAGGCTCCTCTGTCCATGGGATTCTCCAGGCAAGAATACTGGACTGGGTTGCTGTTTCCTTCTCCAACCCTTAGCTTACTATCCATTTTTCACTTGAATCT
>SJYA01000280.1:331629-407839 GCA_006410615.1 Neotragus moschatus
AGTGGGCTCCTCTGTTCATGGAATTCTCCAGACAGAACACTGGAGTAGATTGCCATGCCCTCCTCCAGGGGATCTTCCCAACCCAGGGATAGAACCCACATCTCCTGCATTGGCAGGTGGGTTCTTTACCACTAGCGCCACCTGGGAAGCCCTTAATAGTAGCCACCTAATATGGTGGTTCTGGGGATTAATAAAACATTCATACTAAAATTCTGGAAAATCTTAAGTACTCAGTAAGTCTTACCTACTTTCAATATTATTATCATTATTATTATAAGATTATTATTGGTATCTTTTAGGTTGGTAATAGAGAATTCTAAGCCTCATATTTTTATTTAGTCCTAAATAGAAATTATAATTCAAACTAGCAGCTTTGTGTCAATTAGTTTAATGAAGAACTAGTTGTGTAAAATTTAAGTTATATCTATCTGTATCTAGTTTCTTTTTATAATGAAATTGAATTTTCTTTTTCAAGTCTGTTTGCTAAGATTAGGGAAAATGTAATAGAAAGAAGTTTCCTTTAACTGTTTTAAGGACCATTGATTTCTAACTTTGAGAACGTCTGACTTTAAACATGGCTGTAAAATGTAACCTTGTCATCATAGTTTTTTGTGTGAAATTGTTTGGTTTATTATATGTTTTGTTAAAGTAAATCTTATTCATTAGAATATGTTTGTTATAGGGATTACATTAATACCAAAACTTGTAATGTACATGCCAGCATGATAACCTTTAGCATGGGTGGTGGTGGTGGTTTAGTCGCTAAGTTGTGTCCAACTCTTGGGACCCTATGGACTATAGCCTGCCAGGCTCCTCTGTCCATGGGATTCTCCAGGCAAGAATACTGGACTGGGTTGCTGTTTCCTTCTCCAACCCTTAGCTTACTATCCATTTTTCACTTGAATCTGTGACTTCACTAGAATATCAGTGACCTTTTTTTTTTTCCTACAGGCATATTTGTGATAAACTTAATTATTCTAACAGACTTAATTGACAAAGTACATGAAAGATGTTGTCTGTCACTAGAAACACAGCTTTCTAGAAATAACATTATGTTTTTAGGAGATGTTTCATAAGGAAGAAAAATCTGTAAAAATTCTTCTTGCCATCAGAGTTTATACTATTATTCTGGAGTGGGAAGTTGTTATTCCTATTTTGCCAAAGAGGACAAGGGGTTACAAGAGTACAAGTAGCTTTGTAAAAGTCAATAGCTACTCTTTAGTTTGACCAGGAGCACAGTCTGAATCATCTGTTACAAACTCTCTTTCCATTCTATACCATTACTATACCAATTGAAATACATGACATGAAAAAGACTAATAAGTTCTAAGTTAAATATAAACTTTGAAAATGGTCTCTGGATATGAGAGCTGCTTAGAAACTGTGAAAAATTATTTTGCCCTATTGGATGGAATGCTAATAAGCTATTTTGGCTGGATTGTGAAAATTCATTAAAGTCTCTACGTGAACAGCCATAAAAGTGTACTACCTGTTAAAAGTTGCCTATTTGCTTATGTTGCCCACTATTTTCAGATACAGGCTTTGATGTTTCAACAGAATTAAAGAACAACTCATTTTAAGTTACCAGTTCCTTGAAGTTGAACTATTATTCCCCAAGGATTTCCCTGGGCCAATTCTTAGCCAAAGTAATTCTTTAATAAAAAGTAATAGTTGTGAATAGGTATGCGTGTGTGCAGTGCTAAGTCACTTCAGTTGTGTCCAACTCGTGCAGCCCTATGGACTGTAGCCCTCCAGCCTCCTCTGTACATGGGATGCTCAAGGCAAGAACACTGGAGTGGTTGCCATGCCCTTCTTCAGGGGATCTTCCTGACCCAAGGATAGAACCTGTGTCTCTTATGACTCCTGCATTAGCAGGCAAGTTCTTTACCACTGTCTCTACCTGGGAAGCCCATGAATAGGTGTAATAACTCCAATAAGTCACATGAAATAGATGGAGCTGCCAGTGTTCAACAGATAAACAGGATAAGTGAATGGTTTATACATAAAAGAGTAAATGTATAACAAATAATATATACTCACACTTTCATCTGCTGGAAAGAATCACTTTGGTGTTTTAGGTTAATGCCAATTATTGACATGATTAAGGGAATATGGAAAAGTCTAGGGATTAAAATATTGAATCACCAATAAGTGTCTTAATGTCTATTCTTTATGGGACATTTTCATAGATTCTGTGGCAGATAAAAACAAGTGTAAGACAAAGCTACTATTTCCAAATTGGGAAGGAGTACATCAAGGCTGTGTATTGTCACTTTGCTTATTTAACTTATATGTAGAGTACATCATGCAAAATGCCAGGCTGGATGAAGCACAAGCTAGAATCAAGATTGCTGGGAGAAATATCAATAACCTCAGCTATGAAGATGACATCACCCTTACGGAGGAAAGTGAAGAGGAACTGAAGTGCCTCTTGATGAAAGTGAAAGAGAAGAGTGAAAAAGGAGGCTTAAATATCAACTTTCAAAAAACTAAAATCAAAACTTCTGGTCCCATCACTTCTTGGCAAATAGATGGGGAAACAATGGAAACAGTAGGAGACTTTATTTTGGGGGGCTCCAAAATCACTACAGATGGTGACTGCAGCCATGAAATTAAAAGACTCTTGCTCCTTGGAAGAAAAGCTGTGAGCAATGTAGACAGCATATTAAAAAGCAGAGACATTACTTTGCCAACAAAGGTACATCTGGCCAAAGCTACGGTTTTTCCAGTAGATGTATGGATGTGAGAGTTGGACTATAAAGAAAGCTGAGCACTAAAGGACTGATGCTTTTGAACTGTGGTGTTGGAGAAGATTCTTGAGAGTCTCTTGGACTGCAAGGAGATCCAACAGATCCATCCTAAAGGAAATCAGTCCTGAATATTCACTGGAAGGACTGATGCTGAAGCTGAAGTTCAAATAATTTAGCCACCTGTTCTGAAGAGCTGACTCATTGGAAAAGACCCTGATGCTGGGAAAGATTGAAGGCAGGAAGAGAAGGGGACGAGGGAGGATGAGATGGTTGGATGGCAGCACCAACTTGATGGACATGAGTTTGAGCGAGCTCCAGGAGTTGGTGATGGACAGGGAAACCTGGTATGCTGCAGTCCACGGGGTCACAAAGAGTCAGACACAACTGAGCAACTGAACTGAACTGAACTGTTTCCAAAGACATCACAATTTGATTTGAAAGCAATATTTGATATAGAAATAACAGAACTTTAGAGCTTGAATCAAATATAGCAAGTTCTATAACAGAAAGACATCTTAGAGATCACCTACCTAGTCTTCATGTTTAAAAGAGTAATGTAGTGAGACCTTAAAATGATTAGGCTCCTTGTAATTGTAAGTGACATGACAGGTTCACCCATTTTACATTTTTTATTTTCTTCTTTTGTACTGAATGCTGTGGTGTCAGTTGACCACATGAACTGCATTACAAGTTCAATTAATAACTGATTGACTTATGAATAAGAATTGAATTTTTGATTCATATATTGAAATTCAGACTCACAAGGTGAAAGTATCAGGAGGTGGGGCCTTTGGAAGGTAATTAACTCATGAAGGTAGAGTCCTCATGAGGGGATGAACTCCCTTATGAACGACCATTTAACCTGAAGTTCATGGATTTCTAGAGATACAGTGGCCATCTGAATATGCCAGAGGCATTTTCTTCTACAGAAAGAGTGTCTAGCTTTGTTCAGTTTCTCACCAATGTCTGTTATCCTCCAGAAGTTAAGAACCAATTATTTCCTTAAAACCTGGTAACACAACAGAATAAAGTGGAATGTCAGTAGGCCTTGTTTCAAAAGATAAAGCTCAAACAGTTCATTTATTAATACATTAAAAACAAACATTGAACAAAAGGATAGATAGCAATAGGGTTTGGGGGGACATGGTGACATGNAGTGTCTAGCTTTGTTCAGTTTCTCACCAATGTCTGTTATCCTCCAGAAGTTAAGAACCAATTATTTCCTTAAAACTTGGTAACACAACAGAATAAAGTGGAATGTCAGTAGGCCTTGTTTCAAAAGATAAAGCTCAAACAGTTCATTTATTAATACATTAAAAACAAACATTGAACAAAAGGATAGATAGCAATAGGGTTTGGGGGGACATGGTGACATGAATCTTCTTCCTTTTCTTTCTACAGGGAGGCCCTATGGAGGATGAGAGCCTGAAGTTTCTACACTCAGGTCTAGGGGACCTGAGGACGCTTCTTATTCCAATACTGATGAGAGTCCAGCCGTTCAGAATTCTCCACATGGTGACTGGAGTCCCAGTGAGCTGCTAAAGATAAAAAACAACAAATCTAAGGGCCTGAAGAGTGAGAGGGAAAATAAATATCAGGCAGAAAACCTACAGGACAAATTCAGTGGTAAAGAATTGTTAGAAGAGCAGAACAATGATTGAGCTAAAAGAAAAGAAAATAAAAGAACTGTGCTTAAGAGCAGCAGATAAAACGCTTCTATGACAATATGGTTTCTGAAATAAATAGCTTAGTAGATGAATTGAAGGTAAGGATGGTTATTGTGGATGTTTGAATTGGTCAGCTGATGATCAGCTGAAAGGACTATTTCAAAACACAAATGGAAACCCTAATTGAAAATGTAGGCAGTTTGAATTTGAGGACCACTATTGTGGAAACTCCTTGGAAGGAAAGTTATGACCAATCTAGCTAGATAGCATATTAAAAAGCAGAGACATTACTTTGCCAACAAAGGTCCATCTAGTCAAGGCTATAGTTTTTCCAGTGGTCATGTATGGATGTGAGAGTTGGATTGTGAAGAAAGCTGAGTGCCGAAGAATTGATGCTTTTGAACTGTGGTGTTGGAGAAGACTCTTGAGAGTTCCTTGGACTGCAAGGACATCCAACCAGTCCATCCTAAAGGAGATCGATCCTGAGTGTTCATTGGAAGGACTGATGCTGAAGCTGAAGCTCCAATACTTTGGCCACTTCATGTGAAGAGCTGACTTACTGGAAAAGATCCTGATGCTGGCAGGGATTGGGGGCAGGAGGAGAAGGGGATGACAGAGGATGGGATGGCTGGATGGAATCACCGACTTGATGGAAATGAGTCTGGGTGAACTCCGGGAGTTGGTGATGGATGGGGAGGCCTGGGCTTGCTGCAGTCCATGGAGTCTCAAAGAGTCAGACGTGACTGAGCGACTGAAGTGAACTGAACTGAACTGATTGTGGAAACAATCAGCATTTCTTTTTTATTAAGTTTAAATTTTTATTTTTTAGTTTGTTTTGCTTAACAATATTGTATTCATTTTGCTATACATTGACATGAATCAGCCACGAGTGTACATGAGCTCCCAATACCGACCCCCTCCCAATCAGCATTTCTAAAGGGGAAAAAAACCCAGAAGAGAAGCATAATTAAACAAATACTAGTAAAACATTTATCTGAAGTAAATAAAGTCCTAAGACTGTAGGTTTTAAGGGCTGCCCAGATTATAGGCTTTACCAATAAGAAAAGGCCCAAATACTGATAGAGAGACACATATACAGATCAAGTTCTCAAACTTTAATAATGAAGAGAATGTTATAAAGCTCTAGGCAGGAGGAACAGACAACCAAAGCAAATATCCAAGAAACGCTGGACAATGACATGTATTTATTTTTCAAAGTAATTCACTGAAAACTGATAGTGGAGTGAAAGTGAAAGTGAAGTCGCTCAGTCGTGTCCAACTCTTTGCAACCCCATGGACTGTAGCCCACCAAGCTCCTCTCTCCATGGGATTCTCCAGGAAAGAGTACTGGAGTGGGTTGCCGTTTCCTTCTCCAGGGGATCTTCCTGATCCAGGGATCAAACCCAGGTCTCCTGCATTGCAGGCAGATGCTTTAACCTCTGAGCCACCTGTGGAGTAGCAGCAATCAAAGAGCTTCAATCCAAAGTATTCTCAAGTAAGTGATCAAGGGCCTGTCAGCATGAAAGATATGTGAGCATGAAGTTATCAACCAAGTACCTCTTTATCAAAAGTTGTTGTTCAGTTGCTCAGTCGTGGACTGCAGCATGCCAGGCTTCCCTGTCCTTCACCATCAGTACTTGTGAAAAACTGAACAACAAATGAACCACAACAGAAATCTCAAGATGGAGAAAATAAGGCAATAGTGGTGAGCAGAAGTGAATGGCTTTCTCCCTCCTTCCCTCCCTTTCTTCCTTCTTGTTTACCCCTAAAGTTCATGAACTGAAGTGATATATAAAGTTCAGTCCTTTTGTGAAAAGGACATTTAGCCTCTGAGTAAAGCTTCAAGTAGAAAATTTAGTATTGTTAACTATGCACGCAATGGTGCACAGAAGATTTCTAGGATTTATTCATCTTGCACACCTTCTATAACTTTGCATTCTTTGACCAGTACCTTTTTGTTCCCGTGCCCCCTCACCAAGCACCCAGTAAATACCCTCTGCACTGAGCTCTTGTGAATTAGACTGTTTGAAATTCCGCATTTAGTGGGGTCGTGTGGTATTTGTTCTTCCCTGTCTGGCTTGTTTCACCTCGCGTACCATCCTCCAGGTTCATCACAGTGTGGCATATAATAGGATTTCCTACCTTTTTTTTAGGTGAAAAAACATTCCAGTTGATGTATACGCATTTCTTTATCTGTTCCTCTGTTGATGGACATACAAGTTGTTTCCATGTCTGGCATTTGTGCAGAATGCTGCAGTGAACATGGAACTACATATATACCTTCTTTCAGTTCCTTTGGATATAGGCCCAGACATGCAACGGCTGGAGTAAATCTATTCTATTTTTAACTTTTCAGCGAACTGCCATAATATTTTTCCACAGTGGCTACATTGATTTTATTCCCACCAACAGCATAATAAAATTTTCCTTTTCTCCATATCTTCACCAATAATTGTTATCATTTGCTTTATTGATAATAGCCATCCTAACGGGTATGAGGTGGTATCTCATAGTGGCTTGATTTTTTTTAATATATTTAAATTTTTATTTTTTAGTTTGTTTTGCTTTACAATACTGTATTCATTTTGCTATACATTGACATGAATCAGCCACAAGAGTACATGAGCTCCCAATCCCGACCCCCCTCCCCCCTCCCTCCCCACACCATCCCTCCGGATCATCCCTGCGCATCAGTCCCAAGCCTTCTGCATCGAACCTAGACTTGCGATTCGTTTCACTTATGATATCATACATGTTACAATGCAGTGGCTTGATTTTTATTTCTTTGATGATCAGTGATGTTGAGAACATTTTCATATACCCAATGACCATTGGTATATCTTCTTTGGGGAAATGTCTATTCAGGTCCTTTGCTTATATTTAAATTAGATGTTTTGAAGGTTTTGTTTTTTGCTATTTTGTGCTTTGAGGTCCTGATGTTATACATTTTGGATATTAACCTTTATCTATATGGTTTAAAAATATTTCCTTCTATTTATAGATTGCCTTTTCAATTTGTGGATTATTTCCTAAGGGTTTCCCAGGTGGCACTAGTGGTAAAGATATTGTCTGCCAGTGCAGAAGATGTAAGAGAGGTGAGTTCAGTCCATGGTTTGGGAAGATCCCCTGGAGGAGGGCATGGCAACCCACTACAGTATTCTTGCTTGGAGAATCCCATGGACAGAGGAGAATCCCATGTCCCATCGGACGTGACTGAAGCAACTTAGCACAGACTGCTTTTTCACATTGCGGATTATTTCCTTTACTGTGTAGAAGGTTTTTCATTTGACATTTCTGATATGTACTACACTAGCTCAGAAAGACCTAAGAATTGGTGATTGCAGAGAGTAGTGGGAAGTAGGAGCACTCAAGGTTCTCATTGAAGGCAGAGGGTGAGATGGCGAGGAGTGATGGTGATGAAGATATTCTATGGGCCTCATCTTTCATCTTATCCACGTTGAGAAAGAAGTAGAGATGAGAGAACATCTTGGTGGAAGAAAAGAATAGTAAGGAACATAGTTGACAGGGAGTGTAGACTGGGATCAAAGCAACACGTACCTACAAGCTATTTACAAGAAAATAGGGAGTGTTAATGGCTGAAATTAAAGACTGAACAAAGGGATATGAAACAAATTCAAATAAAAAGAAGTGTCTGGTGGAACTTTGCAGCTGTTTTGTGGTCTAGTCACAGCAAGATAAGAGCAAGGATAGAAGGTCTTAATAGTGTGATTACAGGCTGAGTTGGGTCAGGGTGACCCACAAAACAAGAGTCTGCTGCTGCTGCTGCTAAGTCACTTCAGTTGTGTTCGACTCTGTGCAACCCCATAGAGGGCAGCCTACCAGGCTCCCCCATCCCTGGAATTCTCCAGGCAAGAACACTGGAATGGGTTGCCATTTCCTTCTCCAATGCATGAAAGTGAAAAGTGAAAGGGAAGTTGCTCAGTCATGTCTGACTCTTAGTGACCCCATGGACTGCAGCCTACCAGGCTCCTCCATCCATGGGATTTTCCAGGCAAGAGTACTGGAGTGGGGTGCCATTGCCTTCTCCGAAACAAGAGTCTATTACCATCTAAAAGTCAAAACAAACTATAATACCTGACTCAATCTGGACACTTTTTAATGAGCATCTGACCACTCAAGACCACTGTTCTAGAACTTTTATAGCTTTGTTAAATGAATGAAAGTGAAAATCACTCAGTTGTGTCTGACTCTGTGTGACCCCATGGACTGTGTAGTCCATGGAATTCTCCAGGCCAGAATACTAGAGTGGGTAGCCTTTCTCTTCTCCAGGGGATCTTCCTAAACCAGGGACTGAACTGAGATCTCCTACATTGCAGGCAGATTCTTTACCAACTGAACTATCAGGGAAGCCCTTGTTGACATGAATGCTGGCTAGTTAAACAGTATAAAGACACATGGATGGTGGCTCATAGAATCCTTTTGACAAAAGGAGTACATTCTTTGGCGATTCTTTACAAGACCCAGAACATCTATTTTTCTGACACAAGTGCAACTTACTTTATGCAAAAAATGGCAACATTAATGACAGATAAGGTCAAATTTAAAGTTAAATACACTGAAGAAGTACATTATGTAATAATAAAAGGACAATTTATAAATCTGTTTGCACCAAATAAACAGTTAACTATACAAAGCAAAATATTTTACAAATAAAGGAAAAATTTGTAAAAATAGCATTTTTGTGGAAGACAAAATATTTATCATCCACAACTGGACAACTCTAGTTAAAAACAAAAGAAGGACATACAAAAAAGAATGGTGCAATCAGTAAGCTTTAATAGATGTGTATTAAACCACACATCCTTCCAAGGGAGAATAAATATTTTTCACATGTTTATAGAACATTTACAAAATAGATCTTATTCCTATACTGGACTTGGTCTCAGAAAACTTCAAAGTTTCCAAAACTCAAAGTTTTTTAGTTAAAAAAAATATATTTTTTGATTGTGAAACAAGTGATGTGTTTATTAGGAGAAAAAAGAGTACATGTGAATAAGCACATGCTGGTGAACTTGGAGTCACACCTCCAGAGAGAGTCGAGCACTCGTGGGGCATTTCTTCTAGATTTCCTCTGGCCAATCACTTTGCTTTACCTGGTTCTGAGTCCATCTTTGGTTTATCTCAGGGTTGCCTAGAGTTGGACGCGACTGAGCAGCTAGCACACAAGGCTCTCTCACATGTGTGCATCTCCTAGTCAAGATGGATTCTAGGGAAGAGGATTATGGGTAGGTTGACATCACTTACTGTGGGGTAGTGCTCCCTCCCTTTTGACCTCCAAGGAGCCTTTCTGTGCATGTGCAGTCCGGATGGTCTCTTTGACCTCAAGAATGAGGACTATGGGGTCTTTTTATCTCTAATCTGGGCAGGGCTCAGTGTCTTCTCCCTCCTGCTATTGCCTTTGTCTCAGAGTATCCGTCCACAGGGGACAGGCTCCAGCTGCTCAGCCTGGGGTCCATCTATCTCCTGCCTCAAATCCCCCTTGAGAGATGGAGATCCCAAGAAATCTTCATTGGGAAGATAAAGGGTTAAGATCTGTCTTTTGTATCTGTTTCAGGCTGTCATGGAGCTTATAGACCCTACCTAGTTGGGGTCACGGAGATGTTGCTGTGTCCCATTAAGGGGTCTCAGAATGACTTCTTTTGTTATTTCAGTAGGATCTGCTGTGGGGAGTGGTCAGAATTTTTAAACTTCAACAGTTTTATTTATTTTTTGGCTAAACCTCAAAGCATATGGGATCTTAGTTCCCTAAAGAGGGATTGAACCTGCACCTCCTACAGTGGCAGCACAGAGTCTTACCCACTGGACCACCAGAAAAGTCCTTAAACTTCAATAATTTTAAAGTAGAAATTTGGTAGTCCAAAATTCTGGATCAAATTCAACAAAATTGAGAAACATAAGAAAAATTTGGCCTAAAATGTCTTCTTTGGAAATTGAAAAGCATACTAGATAATCTTTCAGTTCAGTTCAGTTCAGTCGCTCAGTCGTGTCTGACTCTTTGTGACCCCATGAATCGCAGGACACCAGGCCTCCCTGTCCATCACCAACTCCCGGAGTTCACCCAGACTCATGTCTATCGAGTCAGCGATGCCATCCAACCATCTCATCCTCTGTCGTCCCCTTCTCCTCCTGTCCCCAATCCCTCCTAGCATCAGAGTCTTTTCCAATGAGTCAACTCTTCGCATAAGGTGGCCAAAGTACTGGAGTTTCAGGTTCAGCATCATCCGTCCAAAGAAATTCCAGGGCTGGTCTCCTTCAGAATGGACTGGTTGGATCTCCTTGCAGTCCAAGGGACTCTCAAGTGTCTTCTCCAACACCACAGTTCAAAAGCATCAATTCTTTGGCGCTCAGGTTTCTTGACAGTCCAACTCTCACATCCATACATGACCACAGGAAAAACCATAGCCTTGACTAGACGGACCTTTGTTGGCAAAGTAACGTCTCTGCTTTTCAATATGCTATCTAAGTTGGTCATAACTTTTCTTCCAAGGAGTAAGATAATCTTTGGCTCAAGTAAAATATTAAAAATGAAATTACAAACTATGTTGAAAAAGTGTTAAGGAGGACACTTCATATCTAAACCTTTGGAAGCCATCAAAATCTGTACTCAGGAAGATTTTTAGCTTTTAATGCCATCATTATTAAAAAAGAAACCCAAATAGATGAAATAATAAACCATTTAAATAATTAGAAAGAGAAAACCAAAATAAAGCAAGAGATGTGTTATAAGAAATGAAATCTGAAATTAATGAACAACAAATAAAAATTAGAAAAAAGAATAAACAAATCCAAAAGAAAAAAATTTAAAATACCCATAAAATAGATGAGTCCCTTGTAACCTTGCTCTAAGGGTTAGAAAAGGAGAAAATACTAAGGACAAGAAAAAACAATAAATACAGATAGAAAATAAAATAAAGTAACTATGATATAAAAATGTAAGTAACACTAGTAGAGTAATAAATTGGAAATACCTTGAAAAAAAAAAACAGAGGATTTCCTAACAAAATAAAAGTTAACAAAGCTGACCTAAGATTAGATTCAATTTTAGCAGTAATAAGAAAGACATCATGATCAGATGCTTTCAGATTCATCATGGTCATGCTTGTGTGCTCAGCAGTGTCTTACTCTGTGACCCCTTGGATTGCAGCCCCCCAGGTTCCTCTGGTCTATTGGATTTTCTATGATAGCATACTAGAGTGGGTTGCTGTGTCTTCCTCCAGGAGATTTTCCTGACCCAGGGATTGAACCTGCAACTCTAATGTCTCCTTCACTGAAGGTGGATTCTTTACCACTTGAGTCATCAAGGATCTTTACATCTTGAGCCTGAAAGTTATTCAGTTTAGTTCAGTTCAGTTCATTTCAGTAGAGTTCAGTCACTCAGTTGTGTCCGACTCTTTGCGACCCCATGAATTGCAGCACGCCAGGCCTCCCTGTCCATCACCAACTCCCAGAGTTCACCCAAACTCACGTCCATTGAGTCAGTGATGCCATCCAGCCATCTCATCCTCTATGGTCCCCTTCTCCTCCTGCCCCTGATCCCTCCCAGCATCAGAGTCTTTTCCAGTGAGTCAACTCTTCGCATGAGGTGGCCAAAGTACTGGAGCTTCAGCTTTAGCATCATTCCTTCCAAAGAAATCCTAGGGCTGATCTCCTTCAGAATGGACTGGTTGGATCTCCTGTGTCCAAGGGACTCTCAAGAGTCTTCTCCAACACCACAGTTCAAAAGCATCAATTCTTCAGTGCTCAGCCTTCTTCACAGTCCAACTCTCACATCCACACATGACCACTGGAAAAACCATAGCCTTGACTAGACAGACCTTTGTTGGCAAAGTAGTGTCTCTGCTTTTCAATATGCCATCTAGGTTGGTCATAACTTTTCTTCCAAGGAGTAAGCATCTTTTAATTTCATGGCTGCAGTCACCATCTGCAGTGATTTTGGAGCCCAGAAACATAGTCTGAGACTGTTTCCACTGATTCCCCATCTATTTCCCATGAAGTGATGGGACCAGATGCCATGATCTTCATTTTCTGAATGTTGAGCTTTAAGCCAACTTTTTCACTCTCCTCTTTCTCTTTCATCAAGAGGCTTTTTAGTTCCTCTTCACTTTCTGCCATAAGGGTGGTGTCATCTGCATATCTGAGGTGATTGATACTTCTCCTGGAAATCTTGATTCCAGCTTGTGCTTCATCCAGCCCAGCATTTCTCATGATGTACTCTGCATATAAGTTAAATAAGCAGGGTGACAACAGCCTTGACATGCTCCTTTCCCGATCTGGAACCAGTCTGCTGTTCCATGTCTGGTTCTAACTGTTGCTTCTTGATCTGCATACAGATTTTTCAGGAGGCAGGTAAAGTGGTCTGGTATTCCCATCTCTTTAAGAATTTTCCACAGATTTTTTNTTTTCTGAATGTTGAGCTTTAAGCCAACTTTTTCACTCTCCTCTTTCTCTTTCATCAAGAGGCTTTTTAGTTCCTCTTCACTTTCTGCCATAAGGGTGGTGTCATCTGCATATCTGAGGTGATTGATACTTCTCCTGGAAATCTTGATTCCACCTTATGCTTCTTCCAGCCCAGTGTTTCTCATGATGTATTCTGCATATAAGTTAAATAAGCAGGGTGACAATATACAGCCTTGGCGTACTCCTTTTCCTATTTGGAACCAGTCAGTTGTTCCATGTCCAGTTCTAACTGTTGCTTCCTGACCTGCATATAGGTTTCTCAAGAGGCAGGTCAGGTGGTCTGGTATTCCTATCTCTTTCAGAATGTTCCACAGTTTGTTGTGATCCACACAGTCAAAGGCGTTGGCATAGTCAGTAAAGCAGAGATAGATGTTTTCCTGGAACTCTTTTGCTTTTGCGGTGATCCAGCGGATGTTGGCAGTTTGATCTCTGGTTCCTCTGCCTTTTCTGAAACCAGCTTGAACATCTGGAATTTCACAGTTCACGTACTGCTGAAGCCTGGATTGGAGAATTTAAATCTTTAAAAAGTAGATTACTGCAGTATTATTTGAACTGTTGAAGGAAAGGTTTCAAATCCATTCTATCAAGCTGAAATAACTTTCAAACGAATCTGCTAAAGATGGCCAATAAATAAAACCATAGGTTGCTAGGGAATGTAGAAGGTAATTTTTTTAAAAAGTATTTATTTATTTGGCCTCATAAAGTCTTAGCTGTGGCATGTGAACTCTTATTTGCAGCATGTGGGATCTAGTTTCCTGACCAGGGATGGAACCTGGCCCCCTATACTGGGAGCAAGGAGCCTTAGCCACTGGACCACCAGGGAAGTCTCAGTAGAAGGTAATTCTTAATACATTTTACAAAACAGTATCTGCAATGTGTTTTACAGAGCAGTTTCCCCATTCAAGATTTTATGAGTTTTTGAGTATCAGAAAATCTATCATCAGAATCTATTCTATGAATACATCGAAGAAAAAAAGTAATTTTACCACTAGATGCTTAAAAGACATTTGATAGAAATCATTAACTATTTCTTGTAAAATTACCAAGAAATATAGATTATGAAACAAGAAAATATAAAGCCATTCAGCAAATGTTTTAAATTTTAAAACATAAAAACTGTTTTAATTAAATTAGCTAGATAGGGACAGCACTACCACCATTATGCTTAACATTATCTTGGAGGTGCTGGTGGATACAGAAGGTAAGAAAATAAAACAAATGATATATTGTGAGTTCCCTAGTGGGTCAGTGGTGAGGACCTGGTACTTTCACTTCAGGGGCCCAGGTTCAATCCCTGATCAGGGAACTAAGATCCTCCAGTGCAGCTAACTGAAAAAAAAAAGGATATAAACTTATTTTGAAAAAAAATTGATAAAATGATCTCTTTTTGATGATGATTTTGTATACCTAGAATATTTAAGATGCTGTACTAAATATCACTAGATTTGAAAAGGACAACTTGGTGAGGGCATGGATACAAGATAAAATTTTAAAAAGGCAATAGTTATATACTTTAACAAAATACTTAGAGAAATGGGAAAATCTTATTTACAATCATTGAAAAATATAAAATGCTTAAGAATTAATTGGGTGAGATAGATACATTTTCTCTATAAGGGAAATGATAAAATCTTACTGGAAGAAATTAAGGAAGATTTGAACAAATGGAAAGCACCCTTGTTGGACTAGAGTAGTTAATAACACAAACCTTAAGTCCATACACCTAATAAATGTGTAAGCATAATGCACTAAAATTAGAATTGGTACTTTCTGGGAAGATGATTGGTCAGAGAAGATTAAAGTCCATGTTGAAGAACAGATGCCCCAGAATAGCTAAGAAAATATGCAAAGGGGAAGTAGTGAAAGATCCTGAACGTTTAATTAAGCTACTGCGTCTTAGTCATATAGTATTGGTAAAGGAATAGAATAAACTGTGAAGAAACAGAGTCCAATGTTATGTATATTTCTAAAGTGGTAGGTCATTTTAGGGAGAAATCAAATCAATCATTTAATAAATGATGTTTGGAAAATAGTCTACCTAGTTGGAAGAAAAGTGGGTCGCTATCTTATTCTATATTTAAATATAAATTCCAGATGGCTAAAAAGCTTGGTGGTCGTTTAGTTGCTAAGTCATGTCTGTCTCTTTGTGGCCCCAGGGACGATAGCCTGCCAGGCTCCTCTATCCATGGGATTTCCCAGGCAAGAATACTGGAGTGGGTTGCCATTCCCTTCTCCAACAGATCTTCCTGACCCCGGGATCGAACCTGCATCCCTGCATTGCAGGCAGATTCTTTACAAACTGAGCCACTGGGGGAAACCCCTAAAGACCACATGAGGTCCTTCCAGCGGGAATTGAACCAGCAACCTAAGGATTGCCCCAGCTCACTCACTGTAGTCCTCTGCTCTGCCAACTGTGCTGTCTTCTAGAATAAGAGGCCCCGCTTCTTATTCTACATTTAAATATAAGTTCCAGATGGCTAAAAAGCTTACATGGTCAAAATATTAATAAAATCACTGAAGTCATATAAGATGATCTAAAAACAAAATATATAAATTCTATGCACTGAGGACCACGTTTTTTCCAGAAGCTATAGAAATCCAGAAGCTATAAAAGATGGCATGTTTAAATTTATAGAAGCTAAGAACCTTGATATGACAAAACAATAGACAAGCATTCAATTTAGAATAAAGTATTTATAACTGACTTGTCAAAACAACTAAACATTTAACAAAAAAGAGAAATGACTGAAACATGAGCAATCCAAACTGGCCAATAAATTAATAGAAAGATTCTCAAATTCATTATTAGCAAGCAAAATTCAAATAAAAATAAAATGTCATTTTACACCAGACTGACAAAATTGGATAATAACTATGGTACCATTACTGGTGGTGACTTAGGGAATGGATTACTCTCATGGCTGGTAGAAATATGAAGTGTTATAGGTTGTGGGAAATCCATCGGCCAACATCTATTAAATTTAAAAAATACGTATACTTTTTGGCTCAGCAATTCCAATTCATGGACTCTGTTCCATAGAAAAGAAGGCATCTATATATAAGACTTTATGTTTATAGAGGCAAAAACCTTATTAGAAATAATGAGTTAGTGCTAATCTCTTGACGGGTAGTGACTTCCACAAGGTACTTTTGAGTGAGGAGAACCAGATATACAAACCGTAGGATTCCCTCCCTTTTTAAAATTGATTTTATATTGAAGTATAATTGAATTACAAAGTTGTGTTAATTACTGTTGTACAGTGAAATGACTCAATTATGTATACATATACATATATATATGTATACATTCTTTTTCATTCTGATTTGCCACAGGATATTGAATGTAGTGTCTGTGCTCTAAGTAGGACCTTGCTGTTTATTCATTCTTTAAATGCCAATTTGCATCTACATTAATCCCAAACTACCAGTCCAGTCTTCTCCCCACACTCCCCCTTGGCAGCCACCAGTCCACTCTTTATTGTCTCTGATTCTGTTTCATAGTTAGGTTCATTTGTAGCTTATCTACTTCTCTGAAATAACCAACAATACTATTATATGTAGATGTATTTATATGTACATTTGTATATAGAATTACATGGCCAGGGGTTATATGGAAATTTAGGTTAATGTGAGAAGTGAAGAGAAAGTAGCTAAAGAAAACTCTCTCTTTTCCGTTTACAAAGGATGAGTACCAGCCACGGTTGAGGTTATTTTGAGTTGCATGATACTGACCATGAATTAAATTTCCACCGAGAAACTTAGACAATTGAAGCATGTCAAATCAATCATTTTGGAAGATAGAGGTTTTGTGACTGAATAGGTATCATGCATATGTATGTTTATGTTTTTTCCATGCTTGAATGTATGAATCAATGAATGAATGATTATCATTAACACAGTTATCCATATGTAATGTGACACCTTTATGTTGAATCTTCTAATGATGGAAAAGTGAACTAGACCAAAGATCCAAAGCGAAAATATTTGTCACCTGGGTGTGGCTACTGGAGAGTTAATAGTCCTTAGGTGGAACAGAATGTTTTGAGAGTGTTTTAACTTATATATAGTTCAGAACAATCTTTTCAACTAATATCATAGCACAGGTTCTCAGGTGTAATCGAATCCACCCTCGAGTCAGTGATTCATTTGTGAGTTCCCTACTATTATCACATTGTGTTCCAAAGAGCTCAAGTGTCCCACAGTTTTTGCTTCTGGCTCTTATGGCTAATTACTCCCATCAGCGGTAACTGAGATTCTTAGAGAGTGAGAAGGAAAAGAACAGGAAGACCCCAGGTAGTGGGAGCACACTCAAGACAACTCCTGATTGTTTCTTCCTCTCTTAACCCAGCCTTGTGATCCTATCACCTTTGGCTGAAACCACATCCTGGAACATGACTGTGCCTCTTTGTACTGACTCCAGAGTGTTTGTCTTACAATGCGAGGTTTTGTGCCCCTTCCAGGGAAGGATATTTAAGTCCAGCCTGATAATAACGCAGAGTGACTCCAGGGAGAAATGCCCAGTGTCTGTGCCTTGCTATGTTGGGTTTATGCCGCGGAACTGAAAATCCGGAGCCTTAAGCACCATCATTTTTGCTTTTAAGGTCTGGAAGTGCTGCATAATATATTCGTTGTTGCTTAGTCGTTAAGTCACATCTGACCCTTTTGTGACCCCACGTACTGTACCCCGTCAGGCTCCTCTGTCCATTGAATTTCCCAAGCAAGGATACTTGGAGTGGGTTGCCATTTCCTTCTTCAGGGGATCTTCCTGACCCAGGGATCGAACTGCTTCTTCTGCAGAGACAGGTGGGTTCTTTACCCCTGAGCCACCAGGAAAGCCCATTTTCAAGAGTCTTGGCAATGAACTTCAGAAAACAGAAAAATTAATGATTATTTTGAATAAATAGATTTCATACTAAAAAAAGTCAGTAAATTAGTTGCCCCTAAAGAACACCTAGGACTTTCCTGGCAGCTCAGATGGTAAAGAATCCTCCTGCAATGCGGGAGACCTGGGTTTGATCCCTGGGTTGGGAAGATGCCCTGAAGAAGGGAATGGCAACCCGCTCCAGTATTCTTACCTAGAGAATTCCATGGACAGAGGAGCCTCATGGGCTACAGTCCATGGGGGTCGCAAAGAGTTGGATATGAGTGAGCAACTTTCACTTTTCACTTTCAAAGAATACCAGACTAAAAGAATAATCCCAAAACAGGGAGAGGTTAATGGCACCTCCTCCACATTTCCACAGCAGAGTCAGGATTCTATTACCTAAGAGTTAGAGTTGCTTCTTTTCCCAAAGGAAACTCCTTTCCTCCCCTCTGACAGAAATGGCTTCTAGACAATAATGCCAGGGAGAAGGGGTAAGGAGGAGGGAAGGGGTTCTCTTCTAATATATGAACCCTCTTAAAAAGAAATTGTATGGTTAATAAAAATTCCCTCTAGCAATTTGCTCATAAATTAAGCCCTGTTCCCTCTGCAAAGAAAACAAAATTTAGTAAACAATTATACAACACAGATTAGATTTAAAAAAGAATCTAAACAGTGTTTTTTTTTGGTTTGTTTTCCACTAATGTGTGCACAGATAGTGAAAATGACATTGAATACTGACAGCCATGGACACGAGTCTGACAATACTTGGCCTGTAGATGTCAGGCACCGATTATTGTTTGGAGGGGTACTGATCTTTTTTTTGTTGTTGTTGCTTTGAATTATCAACCTGCTGCTGTTTGTGTAGGCATGACATTGTGTTTATTCCTTCTGTCCCCACAAGTTGATTTCTATTAATATACTGACTACCAGTGGTCATTGGCTCATGGATCCATAAGTTGAGTCCAAAAGAAATCAAAAGATGGCACACATTTTAAAAACTTTTTTCCCTCTGATGGATGGAACATTCATTTTCCCTTCCTTTTCTGTCTTCTTCTCTCACCCCTTTCTATCTTCTCAGTTCAGTTCAGTCGCTCAGTCATGTCTGACTCTCTGCGACCCCATAAATTGCAGCACACCAGGCCTCCCTGTCCATCACCATCTCCTGGAGTTCACTCAGACTCATGCCCATAGAGTCAGTGATGCCATCCAGTCATCTCATCCTCTGTCGTCCCCTTCTCCTCCTGCCCCCAATGCCTCCCAGCATCAGAGTCTTTTCCAATGAGTCAACTCTTCGCATGAGATGGCCAAAGTACTGGAGTTTCAGCTTTAGCATCATTCCTTCGAAAGAAATCCCAGGACTGATCTCCTTCAGAATGGACTGGTTGGATCTCCTTGCAGTTCAAGGTACTCTCAAGAGTCTTCTCCAACACCACTACCCACTCACTAAAAAAATATTTCAAAGGTATTTTCTCTTATAATTGTGTGGATAGATCATGCCCAGGAGTCTTGGTTTCAAATACAAGATTTGACTCTGCCTAACTTAGTTTTTTTTTTTTTTTTTTTAAATTAATAGATATATAAGGAGGGCCAGGCTCTGGCAAGAATGCAGGGAGGCAAAGCCTGGCTTAGACCTGGGCGGAGGAAAGACCCATTCTCTGACTTGGAGCAGGCAGGTCTTCTGCCTCTTGGGTTTTTCCATATTGGGAGGTGGGACCTCCGCCAGCCACCTCTCTAGGGATTAATTCTGAATGAGCAGAACATTTCATTACAGTGTGCAGTAGCTTCTCAGTTTGGAAAACCAAACCAAACCAAACCTTAAACTTCAATGTTTTCCCCCCAAATGTTTAGAACTGGTGTAGCTATTGTGTTTGCTGCCTAGGTCCCAGAGTCTAGTAGGGGTTACAACCACTTACACCTTTTATGTCTCAGTAACACATCAAGCGGGAAAGCAGCAGACTCAGCGTCTGGTGAGGATCTGCTTTCTGGTTTATCGATGGCCACCTTCTCATGGTATTCTTACATGGCAGAGAGAGGGAGAGCAAGCTTGCATGTTTCTTCTTATAAAGGCACCAAGACCCATCTTGCGGGCTTCACCTTCATGATCTAACCACCTCCTAAAGACTTCTCCTCCCAGTACCATCACGTTATGGTATTAAGGCTTCCACTTAGGAATTTGGGGAATACTCAACACCTGGATCTGGTGTCATACAGATGTCACTCGAAAACTATTTGTTGAATGAGTGATTGCACAAGTGAGTCAACCCGTGTTTCTTTGGCACTTTCTCCAAGATTATCCAGGAGATTTTCAGTCTTTTTTCAGTGTGCTCTAACTCTCTGCTGCTGCTGCTAAGTCACTTCAGTAGTGTCCGAGTCATGTGCGACCCCATAGACGGCAGCCCACCAGGCTCCTCTGTGCCTGGGATTCTCTAGGCAAGAATACTGGAGTCAGTTCCCATTTCCTTCTCTGAACTCTCACTCAGGCTCTTTGAGGGGGTCCTCCTTGGGTCCTTCTGTTTCATTTTATTGGACAATTGGCTCATTCAGGAGAAACATACTTACATTTAAAATGTGTGTGTTAGTTGCTCAGTCGTGTCCGACTCTTTTGTGACCCCATGGACTGTAGTCCACCAAGCTCTTCTGTCACTGAAATGATCCAGGCGATGGGTCTCCTGCAGTGCAGGCAGATTCTTTACAATCTGAGCCATCAGGGAAGCCCCAGTATATATTATACAGATCTTTCTTTCTTTCCTTCTTTCTTTGGCTGTGTTGGGTCTTAGCTGTGGCACTCGAGATCTTCATTAAGGTGCACGTACTCGTTGGTTGCTGCAGAGGCTCAGTAGTTGTGGAATGCAGATTTAGTTGCCCCTCAGCATGAGGAATCTCAGTTCCCCAATCAGGGATCGAATGCATGTCCTGCATTGGCAGGTGAATTCTTAACCTCTGGACCACCAGGGAAGTCCCTATACCTGCATTTTGAAGACGCTGGTTGTTACCTATTTCTTCTCAATCCATGAAGACTCAACATGCTGGGGCATTCTTTTTCCTTATCCATTTAGACTGAAGTTCATCACCATAGCGACTATTTTAAGTGTGACCCAGGAGATTATTTCCATGTAAGCAGCATTTAGCAAGGTATGCTTGGTGCCTGGGGATTTGGGTTAGTTCAGCATTAGCTGGTGGATTCTTTATGTGGGTTTAGGTACTTTCTTGAAAGATGATCCTTTTTATGGTCGGAAAATGTTTCGTTTTCAATTCTTAAATATAGTTTTTTAAAAGATTTTTTAATGTGGACTATTTTTAAAGTCTTTGTTAAAACATTGCTTCTGTTTTATGTTTTGGCTTTTTGGCCATGAGGCATGTGGGGTCTTAACTCCCTGACCACAGATCAAATCTGCACCCTCTGCAATAAAAGGTGAAGTTTTAACCAGTGGACCAACAGAGAAGCCCCTCAATCTGTTTTTGTACGGTATGTTATTGACCTTCATGAAGAACAACTTAAAAATCTATTATTACTCATAGTATGTGCTTTTGTCCATAGTGGCCTCATGCTTCCCATTCTGGTGGAATGTTAATTACTAGTGGAATGTTGATAACTATGCTAGCTAATGGCACTAAGGATCTTAGGTGAAATTATGTTTCAACCAGACAGAATGTTTTCCTAGATTTAAATATTCTTCCGTCTTTCAATCATCTTGAACTGTGTTTACTCTACTTGGCTGATTTTTTTGTGTGTGGGGGAGCATCCAGAATAACAGAGCATACTCTGCCAATGTTTACAAATTTTTTTTCCCTATTGGGATGTGTGTGTACATATCAGGGTTCTTTAAGGTTACACTTACAATGGGATCTTAAGTGTGTGTGATGATTGTCAAAAGGCAGTGAGGATGACTTCCATCTACGGGGTGTCTGGATTACTCTGTTTGTGCTGAACTTTTCCACTTTCATGAGTTTAGAAAAACTGCAGGCCTGTGGAGTCATTTAGCGTTTTTTGACCATTTAAAGCAAATGCACTTCAACATTTATAGACTACTTCTCTGACTGCCCTTTTTCCCTCTCTTGAAGACCATAGGTGGATATGACCATCCTGATTCACTGCCCACATCTCTGACTGGCCCATCTTTGACTTACCTTTGCCCTCGTCTCTTACAGTTGCAGCCACCAGACCAGGAGATACAGGTGGATCTGAGTTCCAGTCTCTTAAGACCACTTTTAGAGTGACCAGCTGTCCTGGGACCGAGAGATTACTCAGGCCTTGGCATTTCAGTGCTAAAATCAGGAAAGTCCTGGGAAAACAAGGATGGTGGGTCCTCACACTTTTATCCTTGTGAGGGGATCTTTAAGAATTCCTAATTCAGGGTCTCCAGTGACTGGACATTAAGTCTGGGACCTTGCACTGTTGTGGGCTTCCTGGTGGCTCAGATGGAGAAGAATCCACCTGCAATGTGGGAGACCTGGATTCGATCCCTGAGTTGGGAAGATCTCCTGGAGGAGGGCATGGCAACCCACTCCAGTATTCTTTTCTGGAGAATTCCATGGACAGAGGAGCCTGTCAGGCTATAGTCCACAGGGTCACAAAGAGTCGGACACAACCGAGTGACTAAGTCTTGCATTGTTGCCCGAGAACTGAATTTTGCCTAGATCTAAGGTGGAGAACCCACGGAAGTTCTGGGCAAATTGGGACATCTAGTAGAAGGGTCTTGGCCATATTTATTTTTTAAAAAATATTTTTCTGTTCAAAATTTTCTCATTTTTTCTTTTTTGTTAATTTTCATTTTATTTATTAATTAATTTTTGGCCACATTTCAAGGCATGTGGAATCTTTGTTCCCTGACCAGGGATTGAATTTGTGCCCCCTGCATTTGAAGGGCAGGACTTCCAGGGAACTTGGTCATGCTTCTTTATGATGGAGATTTCTTGTGATTAGCTGACTAGTACTCCAGTTCCCCATAGACTGAGTCCTGCCATGTTAGTCTTCGTCCCTAGGATATATCTCTACCTAACATGGTCTGCTTCTAGCTCCTTGGTGCCAAGACACCAGCTGTACCATCTCTTACCTATGCTCAACTTGAAGTCTACCTAGTACCTCCAGTATATGTTAGTCATTTCAGTCTTGTCTGACTCTTTGTGAGCCTATGGACTATAGCCCTTCAGGCTCCTCACTCCATGGGATTCTCTAGGCAAGAATACTGGAGTGGCTTGCCATGCCCTCCTCCAGGGGATATTTCCAATCCAGGGATCGGACCCATGCCTCTTAGGTCTCCTGCATTGGCAGGTGGGTTCTTTACCACTAGCACTACCTGGGAAGCCCTAAAGTAATATTTTGAATATACTGAGTTAGTGAAGTGAAGGTCATTCAGTAGTGTCTGACTCTGCTACTGCATGGATTATTCTGTCCATGGAATTCTCCAGGCCAGAATACTGGAGTGGGTAGCCATTCCCTTCTCCAGGAGATCTTCCCGACCCAGGAATTGGACCAGGGTCTCCTGCATTGCAGGTGGATTCTTTACCAACTGAGCTATCAGAGAAGCTCTGTACCTCCAGTACTTATTTTCAAAGTGTGATTCTGCATCTAAGGGCATCAGCATCACGTGGAGACTTGTTAGGAATGCAGGTTCTCAGGCTCCAAGAATGGTTACTTCTACTTTCAATAGAGACTGTCCAGGTTTGCCCAGGACTGAGAGGTTTACTGGGCAGTGGACTTTAGTACTAAAAGTGGGAAAGTTCTGGGCAAATTGGACAGATGAAAACCTTAACTGAGTAAACCCATTAGTGTATTCAATGTTGTTGACTTATAGGGACAGTAAAATAGGAAAGTAGGAGGATTATTGAAACTTCAGAATATTACCTCATTTCTCAAACTCATGTCCATCGAGTCACTCATGCCATCCAATCATCTTATCCTCTGTCACCCAATTCTCATCCTGCCCTCAATCTTTCCCAGCATCAGGGTCTTTTCCAATGAGTCAGTTCTTCACACTAGGTGGCCAAAGTATTGGAGTGTCAGCTTTAGCATCAGTTCTTCCGATGAATATTATGGAGTACGCATGTGCTAATTGTATATTTGGATAAATTTCAGAATTGAACAGGTTAGCCAGGACTGTTTAAAGATTTTTCGTTTTGAAACCTTTCTGGGAAGCAAATTCAGTGGAGTCAGATTTTCAGAGTAAACTTGCTGTGTAAATTCAGGCAAAGTACTGATCTGCTTTATCTGTATTTGTAATAAATTTTTCTTCTAATTACATTACATGGGATGAACTGAAGATAAACGAGATTAAGTGGTGTCTATAAAAATGCTCTATTTCTTGGATGGATGCTGTATAAATATGTCATTTTGTTAACAATAATAAACCCATACACAGACACTTTCTAAAGAGAACATAATGTCTCTTCCACAATACGAGAAGAAACGAAAGGTAGCATTTGTCCTCCCCAGATGGGAGTCATCTCCCTTTCTTGTGAATTCCTGTGGAACTTACTGTCCAGACTGGCTCTTAGCCTTGATTGCCTGTGGGAATCACCCAGGGATCTCTCTCTCTGTCTCCCGCCCCCCCCTTTTTATTGGAGTATGGTTGACTTACAATGTTGTGTTAGTTTCAGGTATACAGAAAAGTGAATCAATGATACATGTACATATATCCATTCTTTTACCATATAGGTTATTACTGAGTACTGAATTGAGTTGCCTGTGCTAACACAGTAGGTTGATTTTAGTTATCTATTTTATATACAGTAGTGTGTATATGTCAGTCCTATCTCCCAATTTATGTTCCCCCATCTCCTGGTAACCATTAGTTTGCTTTCTATATCTGTCTGCTTTGTAAATAAGTGCATTTGCACCCTTTCCCCCCCATAGTTCCACATATAAGAGATATATTTATCTTTCTGTGTCTGACTTGCTTCACACAGCATGGCAATTTCTAGGTCCATCCATGTTGCGGCAAATTATATTATTTCATTCTTTTTATGGCTGAGTAACATTCCTTTGCATACATGTAACACATCTTCTTTATCCATTCCTCTGTTGATGGATACTAAGGTTGCTTCCATGTTCTGGCTACTGTAAATAATGCTGCAGTGAATATTGGGGTGTATCTTTTAGAATTATAATTTTCTCCCACCTAGGGATCTCTTAAAAGACGAAAACAGAAACTAGCTAATGCCAGGGACAGTACCCCCTCCAGAGGGTCTGACAATCAATCTACTGTGATATTAGGCCCTTGTGTTGTGTTGTCCTTAGTTGCTCAGTCATGTCCAACTCTTTGTGACTCCATGGACTATAGCCCATCAGACTCCCCTGTTCATGGTCTTTGGTGGTTTTAAATTCACCAGGTAATTCAAATATGCAGCCAGATTTGAGAGTCATGGGACTAGAATAGTTTTCAAACATTAGTCATAGGAATCACTGGGGAACATGTTAGAAATACGAAATTAGCTTCCTCTTCAATCTGGTTAAGTAGACCTAGGATAGGATCCAGGAATCTGCTTACGATATAAGCTTGCCTGAGGGTTCTGATGAAGCTGGTCAGAGATTTGGTCACTTTTAGAAAACGTCAACTGGATGTTTATTTTTCTGCACAGTATGTAGCATATGGTTAATAGGCTGTCTAATATATTGCGGGTATTTCATAAATGTGTGCTGAATGAGATTTGCTGATCTGTGTCCATCAAATGGCAGCAAACAGCTCTTAGATTATAGGGCGCCAGGCCTCAGGACTCAGGGCTACTTTTTAAATGATATGTGCCTCAGTTAAGCTAGACACAGATAAGGTAACGTAAGCACTCAGTACACATCTCCACAGTGTTGAGAAGCTTGCCGAGCTGGAGAATGCCCTAGCAGTGGAAAGATAACCCCACACTGCTCATCAGCTTGTAACTCAGTCTTGTGTTCTGGCTTCTGAAATGGTTCAGTGGGAGCATATCTGAAGTAAACTTTAAAAAAGTAACAGCCAATAAAATTAGCAATGCCCACTGTTATATCCATGCTTCCCTGGCAGCTCAGATGGTAAAGAGTCTGCCTGCAATGTGGGAGACCCGGGTTCGATTCCTGGGCTGGGAAGATCCCCTGGAGAAGGGAATGGGAACCTGTCCAGTATTCTTCCCTGGAGAATTCCATGGATAGGCCAGGAGATCATAAAGAGAAGGGCACAACTGAGTGACTCACACTTCACTTCACTGTTATATCCAAATCAATGATTTTATTCCATTATCTTTTCTTCTTAGAACCCAACTTCTAAGCCTGTAATTCAGTGAACAACCATTCACCGAGTTTGCTAAGTGTGATCATGGCCTCAGAAATGAAAGGCCCAGAGCCCCGTGAACTTTGCTGTTGAAAAATCACAACAGAGAAGGAAAGCCTTCAGATATAAAATGGTCGGAAGTCTTTGGGTATAAAATTGTCGACTTGGCAGTTTAACAAGGCCCACCCTGTACGCAGCAAAAGACTGAAAGTCCAAGAGAAGCCAAGACCTGTGGCAATCACTGAAGAGAATTCGGCCTGCCGCCCCGTTCACGTTACACTGCATTTGTCAAGCTCGATAGCCATCTCTCTCTTCCTGGAGGAACCAAGTGTTTTTTTTTTTTTTTTTTTTTTTAAAGCTGACTTTTGTTTTCTGAGCCATGCCAACATTCCAGTCACATGAGAAAGCCCAAAGAGATTTAAATCCCGGGTTCAAAGTACTGCTTGTACTGCAAACATGTTTCAGTTGTCAGTGAGCAGTAGGCAAACACAGGAGGAGGGAATGGAAACTGAAAGGACATTATTTTCCGGGGTCAGCTGCCCAGGTGGAATGCTGTATTTCAGAGGTCGCATCCGAATGGCAGCCATCTTGCCTAAATTCTGGGTCAAGATGTTACAGAACAAAGCTCTGTTGATGCTAATTACAGCAGCCCAGCCGGATAATTCAATCAAATCTTCAGTAACAACTGAGGAACGACTCCAGCTGGAGTTCTTCAGTTCTTTCATAGCAAAATGAGTCTAACAAACCAACAATTAAGAAGGCTCAGGGACAGTTAAATAAATATATATAAAAGTGTGTGATAACCACTTTTCTGACATGGCTCATTTGAAGGAAATAAATTGGAGAAATTCTTCACATATTTTACTCCACAAATGTTTTCTAAAATTCCTGTTGCAAACAGTCCCTTATAATATCTTTTTTATAGGGCAAGAAATCCATCATTTAAAGAAAATGACGTGATTTGTGATTTAAACTGCAAGTATCTTAATCTGATCAGTAGGATTTGAAACACAAATTGCCAAAAGTTTAAAATAACTTTACCTTATTTTCTGCTTTATTTGGACTGATGTGTGAAGTGAGAGAAAGTCACTCAGTTGTGTCTGAACCCATGGACTATACAGTTTATGGAGTTCTCCAGGCCAGAATACTGGAGTGGGCAGCCTTTCCCTATCAGTCTTTCCTGATACTACTAGATAAATTTGTATTAATAACTGCCAAGGAAGTGAAAAAAATCTTTCTTTATCCTAAATGATAGCTAAGATATGTCCCAAGTTCTTCTCACCCATTGGCTCCTCTGTAATGTCAATTAGGAAATAATGACTTCTTAGAGTGAGTGGGATAAAATGCCCATAAAAAGAGAATAGAGAATGTGGTATTTAAAAAAATATTTTAATTGGAGGATAATTGCTTTACAATGTGTTAGTTTCTGCTATACAACAACGTGGGTATGCTATGAGTATACATATATTCCCTCCCTCTTGAGCCTTCCTCTATCGGATCTCTCTTGGTCATCACAGAGCGCTGAGCTGAGCTCCCTGTATTATACAGCAGATTCCCACTAGCTGTCTATTTTTCAAGTGGTAGTGTATATATGAGGGAAGCTTCCCTGGTGGCTCAGACGGTAAAGCATCTGCCTGCAATGCGGGAGACCGGGGTTCGATTCCTGGGTTGGGAAGATCCCCTGGAGAAGGAAATGGCAATCCACTCCAGCACTCTTGTGTGGAAAATCCCATGGACAGAGGAGCCTGATAGGCTATAGTCCATGGGGTCGCAAAGAGTCGGACACGACTGAGCGACTTCAATATATATATCAATATAGTGTATATATGTCAATGCCACTCTCTCAAGTCTTCTCACCCTCTCTGAGAGTGTGATATTCTACAAGGTAGAGTAATCATCCTCTTTATAATTGTTTGTCCAAATTTCCTTATTCAGTCACCCAATGTTTGTGTTTATGTCCCTTTAGAGGCAACTCCAAAATTTACCTCCAAAGAGATAGAAAGTGAAAATAATCAGAATAAATTGCTAGTGAAAGTTCCCATTTGCAAAAGGAGACAGAACAAGGTCTTAAAATGCCTTCTGACATTTTATAAACAAAACATTAAATTACACTCTAATTTATACACTTGATTATACTCAATTTTCATTGAAGACTGAACTGTATCACTATATTCTAACAGGAAACAAATGTCAGGTCTGTTGGTCTTATTATTATCGATTGGAAGAGGGGCAGTGGAAATTGTTGGTAAGCGTGTTCTGGGTCTTCTAAGGCTGGAAAGTTGGCAGAAGATGTTAGTGATTTTTCCCTGACAAACATTTTAGCCTCTTTGATACTCTGTCTTTGAATTTTCATTTAGATTGTTAAGATAAAGGCCCGTGGTGGCCAAATGATATGAGTTTATAGACACAAACATTGTTTTTCCTTCCAAATTTCTTCAACCAAGGAAGAAAACCTAATACCGAGCATTTAATATAGACCAGTTTCTTTCATATAAGTCAACTCATTGAATCATTTCAAGATGACTCACTTTGTGCTATTATCTTCACTTCCACAGAGGAAACGGAGGCTCGGAGGATATAAGATTCTTGCATAATATCACAGTATTACTTAGTGGGGCAGGGAGATCCCAACTGAGGTTGCTGATTCCAGAACCCACACTTCCTTCCGTTGTAGTGTCCCGAGTTGTTAGAATAGGTTTTGGGTGGTATCACTGAAACAAATGGATGGAAATGATGTGGGAACCTCAAGGGAAAGGGAACAATGGAACGAGTCCCAAGTCATATCAAAGTTACTTCTCAGGCATTTCACTGTGTTTACCCTGCCTGTATTTTCTTTAAGAATTATAACCTTTTATTTATTTATTTTTTTCATTTTGCTCAGTTTGTGTGTTTAATATAGGAGCCATAATAAAATTAACTGAAGCAGAGCCACTTTGATAGTGACACAATTATACAAACAGTAAATTCTTATACATTAGAAATTAATCATATGGTCTCTCAACTTCAGGCTTTTATGCAGTTTAATTCTATGTAGTTCTATGCGGTTTTACAAATTTATTTTCTCTTCCACAATTACTTTTCACTCATTTATAGATTTTTTCCTTTCTGTAATGGTAAAGCAAAGGGCGCTTTAACCTCTTTGGGATCAAAGAGTCATTTCTTCTTTGAATTCAGATGAAAACTGATTTCCCACTGTGAAGTGTTATGAATCTTGTACTGAAAGTCCATTAAACATCTCGTTAGGAACTGGGAAAGAGATGAATTTATTATTTAAGTTATTCCACATCCAAATTCCCTTGGGATGTAATAAATTTAAACTTCCACAGCTCTACTTTTTCTTTCAAACCTAAGTAAAAATGGAAATCTTTAATTAAGAAACTGTTCGAAAATAACAGAGGAAGATAACCCAAACAGTCCTTTCCTGTCTTCTCCTTTAACACTTTTTAAATAAACATTAAAACTTGAAGATTCTATCAGTTCAAGGTAATCCTGTTTAAATGAATAGCTAAATTACAGGATGCTTGGCTGCTGTAAATATAAGGAATAGCCTTTCAAATATAAGGAATAACTTCTGGTTTTTTAAGGACTCTCCATATGGTTCTCTATAGTGGCTGTGTCAATTTACATTCCCACCAACAGTGCTAGAGGGTTCCCTTTTCTCCACACCCTCTCCAGCGTTTATTGTTTCTATGTTTTTTTTACATGATGGCCATTCTCACTGGTGTGAGGTGATATCTCATTGTGGTTTTGACTTGCATTCCCTGGTGGTTCAGACGGTCAAGAATCTGCTTGCCATGCAGGAGACCCCAGTTCGATCCCTGGACAGGGAAGATCTCCTGGAAAAGGAAATGACAACCCACTCCAGTATTTTTGCCAGGGAAATCCCATGGAGAGAGGAACCTGGCAAGCTACAGTTCACGGGGTCACAAAAAGTCAGACACGACTAAGCAACCAACATTTTCTTTTCTCTAATGATTAGTAATATTGAGCCTCTTTTCATGTGCTTCCTGGCCATCTGTATGTCTTCTTTGGAGAAATGTCTATTTAGGTCATTTGCCCATTTTTTTGACTGAGTTTTTTGTTGTTTTGATATTGAGCTGCATGAACTGTTTGTATATTTTGAAGATTAATCCTTTGTCAGCTGCTTCATTAGCAAATACTTGCTCCTATCCTGAGGGTTGTCTTTTCATCTTGTTTATGGTTTCCTTTGCTGTGCAGAAGCTTTTAATTAGGTCCCATTTGTTTACTTTTGTTTTTATTTTCATTCCTCTAGGAGTTGGGTCAAAGAAGATCTTGCTCTGAAAGGAATGAAAGTGGGTCATTGGCAGAGATGTGGAGGGACCTAGAGTCTGTCACACAGAGTGAAATCAGAAAGAGAAAAGCAACTATCATTTATTAATGCATCTATTTCCAGGGCAGGAATAGAGACTCAGATGTAGAGAATGGACATGTGGGCACAGGTGGGGAAGGAGGGTGGGTCAAATTGGGAGAGTAACATTGACATATATGCACTACCATGTGTAAAATAGATAGC
This sequence comes from Neotragus moschatus, assembly GCA_006410615.1. Taxonomy (NCBI): domain Eukaryota; kingdom Metazoa; phylum Chordata; class Mammalia; order Artiodactyla; family Bovidae; genus Neotragus; species Neotragus moschatus. The sequence goes on from SJYA01000280.1 coordinate 362,160, forward strand.
TAGTGGAAAGCTGCTATGTAACACAGGGAATCCAGCCTGTGATCTATGATGACCGACAGGGGTGGTACAGGGGTTGTAGGGTGAGAGGGAGGCTCGAAAGGGAGGAGATACAGTTCAGTTCAGTTCAGTCGCTCAGTCGTGTCCGACTCTTTGAGACCCCTTGGATTGCAGCACGCCAGGCTTCCCTGTCCATCACCAACTCCCAGAGCCTCCTCAAACTCATGTCCGTTGCATTGGTGATGCCATCCAGCCATCTCATCCTCTGTCATCCCCTTCTCTTCCCGCCTTCAATCTTTCCCAGCATCAGGGTCTTTGCCAATGAGTCAGTTCTTCTCATCAGGTGGCCAAAGTATTGGAATTTCAGCTTCAAAAGCAGTCCTTCCAATGAATATTCAGGACTGATTTCCTTTAGGTTGGACTGGTTGGAGCACCTTGCAGTCCAGGGGATATATGTGTACATAGAGCTGATTCACTCTGTTGTACAGAGGAAACTAACACAACATTGTAAAGCAATTATACTCTAATTTAAAAAAATACATGTAAGGAATGAAAGCATTTGACTTGTAGAAATCTGCAAAGAGGAAACACACTTGGTGGGAGTTGGGAGTATTAGCACAACTGGGCTACATGTGGAATTTAGCCTCTAATGTAGGTGTCTGGCTTCCCAGGTGATGCTAGTGGTAAAGAACTCATCTGCCCACACAGGAGATATAAAAGACGTAAAAGATGTGAGTTCAATCCCTGGCTCAGAAAGATACCCTGGAGGAGGGCATGGCAATTCACTCCAGTATTCTTGCCTGGAGAATGCCATGGACAGAAGAGCCTGAAGGGCTACAGTCCATAGGTTGCACAGAGTCGGATGTGACTGAAGTGACTTAGCACATAGGTGTCTGAAGAGAAGCCACTTTACTTGGGTATTTTGTGTAGAGGGCAAGCAGAAGTATATAGGACTGCTTTGGATTCCTTGCATTTTAGGTTCCTCACTATTGAAAACAATGAAAAAATTAGTACCAGAAACAGTAAATGAAACCTAAATACTTTATGGCATTTGGACATTATGATGAAATCTGTAAATTTTGTACACAACATTTTATGAAAAGGTGTTGAATTGCTAACACAGATTTTTCTGGATTTTGACAAGTATCAATATGCCCTCACCTGTGATGCACCTACTCTTAGCCTAACTTTTCATATTCTATCCCTGAATTCATATCACTTAGAAAAAATGGAAAACCATACTGACATTTCTGGGGCATTATAAAAAATTAAAAATTTTTTATTAAAAAAATTTATTTTTGGCTTCATTGGGTCTTAGTTGCAGCATGCGTGATCTTTTGTTGTGGTACACTGGCTTCTTTCAACTTGTGGCACATGAGCTCTGTATTTCAGCGTGCAGGCTAAGTTGCACCAGGACATGGGATCTTAGTTCTCTGACCAGGGATTGAACCCATGTCCCCTGACATTGCGAGGTGGATTCTTAACCACTGGACTATCAGAGAAGTCCCTCTGAGACATTTTAAAATAAGAAATCCTTGGTAAAAAAAAAGTCCTTTTCCTTAAGCACTATGTACCTATTGAATTAGGAACCTGGGATGATTTTTAAAAATAAATCTTAAAAATTAAAGATGGAAAACTAAAGGACTATTGGGTAAATCCTCACTTACTAGAAACTCAATAAGCCATAAAACTGACCAAATATTCTCATGTATATTTTTCAGTTCTTGACATTTCAGTTCAAGTCAGTTCAGTCACTCAGTCGTGTCCAACTCTTTGCGACTCCATGAATCACAGAATACCAGGCCTCCCTGTCCATCACCAACTCCTGGAGTTCACTCAGACTCTAATCCATTGAGTCAGTGATGCCATCCAGCCATCTCATCCTCTACTGTCCCCTTCTCCTCCTGCCTCCAATCCCTCCCAGTCTTTTCCAATGAGTCAACTCTTCTCATGAGGTGGCCAAAGTACTGGAGTTTCAGCTTTAGCATCAGTCCTTCCAAAGAAATCCCAGGGCTGATCTCCTTCAGAATGGACTGGTTGGATCCCCTTGCAGTCCAAGGGACTCTCAAGAGTCTTCTCCAACACCGCAGNTTGGGAACTCATGTACACCCGTGGTGGATTCATGTCAATGTATGGCAAAACCAATGCAGTATTGTAAAGCAAAATAAAGTAAAAATAAAAAAAATAATAAAAAAAAGCTCTCAAGAAAAGCACAGGCATCTCAACTCATTGGGTGAGAGACAAGGTAGATTTTTGCTGGAAAAGATATGATAGATCCAGGGTCAGCTGCACCTCTAGCTTTGAGTAGGGGCAATGAGAGATATAATGGAGATTTTTGTCCTTAGCACAGTCCCTGGAAAAAAGCCACTCACAGTTCTTACTGTGACTACAGCTCCTGCTACTATGGGCATGATCCTCGCTATAACTGCCACTACCACTGCTGCTAATCTGTCTCGACTGTTGTCCCGCTACTGTCCAGGTGGTGCTAGTGGTAAAGAACCTGCCTGCCAATGCCCATCAAGGAGACATAAGAGACAAGGGTTTGATCCCTTGGTTGGGAAGATCCCCTGGAGCAGGAGATGGTAACCCACTCCAGTATTCTTGTCTGGAGAATCTCATTGACAGAGGAGCCTGGCAGGCTACAGTCCTGGTGGCAAAGAGTCGGACACGACTGAAGTGACTTAGCCATTGTTTTCCTTTTCACCCCAAAAGCAAAGCATGGTGATCAAAAGGAAAAATGAGGACAGACTCCTTATTTCAGCTTCCATTTACAGTTCAAATTTCCAAAATTTATTGCTGATGGAGTAATAAAAATCAATGAATAAGGATGGTTTTATCTATCCAGTTATTAGCATTGTGTCTATTTATAAAGTAACTGAGCATATAGTATCTCACTTTATTCTCACAGCAACTCTAGGAGGTGAATACTTTCATTATGCCCATTTTAAAGATGAAGAAACTGAGTCCCAGAGGGGTCAAATTGCCCATGGTAACAGGACTACCAAGTGAAAAAAGTAGGACTAAGTGTTCTGTTCATATTATTAATAGGATTATTCTGGGATTTTATTCAGAAAGGGTCAAGAAGCATTGAGATTGTGTTTGTTTTTTATTTTTTTGTTTTTGTTTTTGGCTGCGTTGGTTCTTGCTAATAGTTGCGGCACTCAGAATCTTGTTTCGTCATGTGGATCTTTTGTTTCAGTTCAGGGGTTCTCTTTTTTGCCTCATACAGTTCATGGGGTTCTCAGGGCAAGAATACTGGGCCACTCCCTCCTCCAGTGGACCAGGTTTTGTCAGAACTCTCGACTATGACCTGCCCATCTTCAGTTGCCTTGCATGACATGGTTCTTAGCTTCATTGATTTACACAAGCCCCTTTGCCAAGACAAGGTCGTGATCCATAAAGGGGATGAGATGGGTAGATAGCATCACCAACTCAATACACTTGAATCCAAGCAAATTCTGGGAGATAGTGAAGGCGTGCTGGCATGCTGCAGTCCATGGAGTCACAAAGAATCAGACACAACTTAGTGAATGACAACAAGGGATTCTCTAGCTGTGGAGCATGGCCTTAGTTGCCCTGCAGCATGTGGGATCTTAGTTCCCTGACCAGGAATTGAACCTGCAAGGCAGGTTCTTAACCACTGGATCTGCAGGGGAGTCCCCCTCTTTTTCTTTTTAAAACTTATCATGAAAGCCTCTTCTTACCTGACTCCCTTGCCTAACACCATCTCTCACCTCCTGTCCTTCCCATGTTCCTTCAGGAAAGTGGCACCGTGTGCATGCAACAATGGGGATGGCCTTGGCCTTGGTGGAAAGTTAGCGCCCACAGATTATTGTTGATGATTTTTGCAAGGAGTGCATAAAACAAGACTATCTTGACTTTGAAAGCAGTTTACAAGTCCTCAGTTCTGCTCAGAAAAAAACACCATTTATCATCCTAGAAATTTCAGAAGGACCAACTAATGGCCTAGGGAGTACTTATGGGCCACCCACAAAACTCGTGGTAAGCCAAAAAATAGAAATAAATAAAATAGTGACCCTAGGAATAAACTTCTGTTAAGGTTCATACCATTTCTGTCCTTTATTGAGCCCATCTTTGCATGAAATGTTCCCTTGGTATCTATAATTTTCTTGAAGAGATCTCTGGNGTGGTAAGCCAAAAAATAGAAATAAATAAAATAGTGACCCTAGGAATAAACTTCTGTTAAGGTTCATACCATTTCTGTCCTTTATTGAGCCCATCTTTGCATGAAATGTTCCCTTGGTATCTATAATTTTCTTGAAGAGATCTCTGGTCTTTCCCACTCTTTTGTTTACCTCTATTTCTTTGCAGTGATCACAAGGAAGTCTTTCTTATCCCTTCTTGCTATTCTTTGGAACTCTGCATTCAGATGGGTATACCTTTCCTTTTCTCCTTTGCCTTTAGCTTCTCTTCTTTTCTCAGCCATTTGTTAGGCCTCCTCAGACAGCCATTGTGCCTATTTGCATTTCTTTTTCTTGGGGATGGTCTTTTCCACTGCCTCCTGCACAACGTTATGAACCTCCATCCACAGTTCTTCAGGCCCTCTGTCAGATCTAATCTCTTGAATCTATTTGTCACTTTCACTGTGTAATCATAACGGATTTGATTTAAGTCATACCTGAATGGTTGAGTGGTTTTCCCTACTTTCTTCAATTTAAGTCTGAATTTGGCAGTAAGGAATTCATGATCTGAGCCACAGTCAGCTCTTGGTCTTGTTTTTGGTGACCGTATGAGCTTCTCCACCTTTGGCTGCAAAGAATATAATCAATCTGATTCCCGTGTTGACCATCTGGTGATGTCCATGTGTAGAGTCTTCTCTTCTGTTATTGGAAGAGGGTGTTTGCTATGACCAGTGCATTCTCTTGGAAAAACTCTATTAGCCTTTGCTCTGCTTCATTCTGTACTCCAAGGCCAAATTTGCCTGTTACTCCAGGTGTTTCTTGACTCCCTACTTTTGCATTCCAGTCCCCTATAATGAAAAGGACATCTTTTTAGCTGTTAGTTCTAGAAGGTCTTGTAGGTCCTCATAGAACCATTCAACTTCAGCTTCTTCAGTATTCCTGGTGGGTCATAGACTTGGATTACTGTGGTATTGAATGGTTTGTCTTGGAAATGAACAAAGGTCATCCAGTCATTTTTGAGATTGCATCCAAGAACTGCATTTCAGACTCTTTTGTTGACTATGGTGGCTACTCCATTTCTTCTAAAAGATTCTTGCCCACAGTAGTAGATATAATGGTCATCTGAGTTACATTCATCCATTCCAGTCCATTTTAGTTCACTGATTTCTAGAATGTCANACCATCTGGTGATGTCCATGTGTAGAGTCTTCTCTTCTGTTATTGGAAGAGGGTGTTTGCTATGACCAGTGCATTCTCTTGGAAAAACTCTATTAGCCTTTGCTCTGCTTCATTCTGTACTCCAAGGCCAAATTTGCCTGTTACTCCAGCTGTTCCTTGACTCCCTACTTTTGCATTCCATTCCCCTATAATGAAAAGGACATCTTTTTTGGCTGTTAGTTCTAGAAGGTCTTGTAGGTCCTCATAGAACCATTCAACTTCAGCTTCTTCAGTATTCCTGGTGGGTCATAGACTTGGATTACTGTGGTATTGAATGGTTTGTCTTGGAAATGAACAAAGGTCATCCAGTCATTTTTGAGATTGCATCCAAGAACTGCATTTCAGACTCTTTTGTTGACTATGGTGGCTACTCCATTTCTTCTAAAAGATTCTTGCCCACAGTAGTAGATATAATGGTCATCTGAGTTACATTCATCCATTCCAGTCCATTTTAGTTCACTGATTTCTAGAATGTCAATGTTCACTCTTGCCATCTCCTGTTTGGCCACTTCCAATTTGCCTTGATACATGCGCCTAACATTCCAGATTCCTACGCAATATTGTTCTCTACAGAATCGGACCTTGCTTCCATTACCAGTCACATCCACAACTGGTTATTGTTTTTGCTTTGGCTCCATTTCTTTATTCTTTCTGGAGTTATTTTTCCACTCTTCTCCAGTAGTATATTGGGCACATACTGACCTGGGGAGCTCATCTTTCAGTGTCCTATCTTTTTGTCTTTTCATACTGTTCATGGGGTTTTCCAAGGCAAAAATACTGAAGTGGTTTTCCATTGCCTTCTCCAGTGGACCACGTTTTGTCAAAACTCTCCACCATGACCTATCCACCTTGGGTGGCCATACATGGCATGGCTCATAGTTTCATTGAGTTAGACAAGGCTGTGCCCCATGTGTTCAGTTTGATTAGTTTTCTGTGATTGTGGTTTTCTTTCTGTCTGCCCACTGATGGATAAGGATAAGAGGCTAATGGAAGCTTCTTGTTCTGATGGGTGGGGCCATGCTCAGTAACTCTTTAGTCCAATTTTCTGTTGATGGGCAGGGCTGTGTTCCCTCCTTGTTGTTTGGCCCAAGACCAAACTATGGTGAAGGTAATGAAGATAATGGCGACCTCCTTCAAAAGGTCCCATGCAGGCACTGCTGCACTCAGTGTCCGCGACCCTGCAGCAGGCCACCAATGACCCATGCCTCCGCCGAAGACTCCTGGACTCTCATGGGCAAGTCTGGGTCAGTGTCTTGTGGGGTCCTTGTTCCTTTCTCCTGGATCCTGTTCACGCAAGGTTTTGTCTGTGCTCCTCAAGAGCCTGTTTCCCCAGTTCTGTGTAAGTTCTGCTGGCTCTGTGGTGGGGTTAATAGCGATCTCCTCCAAGAGGGCTTATGCCATACCCAGGTCTGCTGCACCCAGAGCCCCCGCCCTTGAGGCAGGCCACTGCTGACCTGTACCTCCACAGGAGACACTCATACACTCAAAGGCAGGTCTGGTTCAGTCTCTGTGGGGTCTCCTGATGCACATAAGGTATTGTTTGAGCCCTCTGAGTATCTCTGGCACGTATAGGGTTTGATCATAAAGGCGATTTCGCCCCTTCTACCATCTTGCACTGGTCATAGCAAACATCCTCTTCCAACAACACAAGAGAAAACTCTACACATGGACATCACCAGATTGTCAACACTGAAATCAGACTGATTACATTCTTTGCGTCCAAAGATGGAGAAGCTCTATACAGTCACCAAAAGCAAGACTGGGAGCTGACCGTGGCTCAGTTCATGAACTCTTTATTGGCAGATTCAGATTTAAATTAAAGAAAGTCAGGAAAACCACTCGACTATTCAGGTATGACCTAAATCAAATTCCTTACCATTATACAGTGGGAGTGAGAAATAGATTTAAGGGACTATATCTGATAGACAGAGTAGCTGATGAATTATGGACAGAGGTTTGTGGCATTGTACAGGAGACAAGGATCAAGACCATCCCCAAGGAAAAGAAATGCAAAAAAGCAAAATGGATGTCTGTTCAGTTCATCTGAGGAGGCCTTAAAAATAGTTGTGAAAAGAAGAGGAACCAAAAGCAAAAGAGAAAAGGAAAGATAAACCCATTTGAATGCAGATTTCCAAAGAATAGCAAAAAGAGATAAGAAAGCCTCCCTCAATGATAAATGCAAAGAAATTGAGTAAAACAGTAGAATGGGAAAGACTAGAGATCTCTTCAAGAAAATTAGAGATACCAAGGGAACATTTCATGCAAAGATGGGCTCAACATGGTATGGACCTAACAGAAGCAGAAGATATTAAGAAGAGGTGGCAAGAATACACAAAAGAATTATAAAAAAAAAAAATCTTCATGACCCAGATAACCATGACATTGTGATCACTCATCTAGAGTCAGACATCCTGGAATGTGAAGTCAAGTGGGCCTTAGGAAGCATCACTAAGAACAAAGCTAATGGAGGTGATGGAATTCCAGTTGAGCTATTTCAAATCCTAAAAGATGGGGCTGTGAAAGAGGTGTACTCAATGTGTCAACAAACTTGGAAAACTCAGCAAGGCCACAGGACTGGAAAAGATCAGTTTTCATTCTAATTCCAAAGAAAGGCAATGCCAAAGAATGTTCACACTACCACACAAATTGCACTCATCTCACATGCTAGCAAAGTAATGCTCAAAATTCTCCAAACCAGGCTTCAACAGTACATGAACCATGAACTTCCAGATGTTCAAGCTGAATTTTGAAAAGGCAGAGAGCCAGAGATCAAATTGTCAACATCCGTTGGATCATCAGAAAAGCAAGAGAGTTCCAGGAAAATATCTACTTCTGCTTTATTGACTATGCCAAAGCCTTTGACTGTGTGGATCACAAGAAACTGTAGGAAAATTCTTCAAGAGATGGGAATAGCAGACCACCTTACCTGCCTCCTGAGGAATCTGCATGCTGGTCAAGAAGCAACAGTTAGAACTGGACATGGAACAACGACTGGTTCCAAATAGGAGAAGGAGTACGTCAAGGATGTACATTGTCAGCCTGCTTATTTAACTATATGCAGAGTGCATCATGTGAAATGCTAGGCTGGATGAAGCATAAGCTGGAATCAAGATTGCTGGGAGAAATATCAATAACCTCAGATATGTAGATGACATCACCCTTATGGCAGAAAACGAAGAGGAGCTAAAGAGCCTTTTGATGAAAATGAAAGAGGAGAGTGAAAAAGCTGGCTAAAACTCAACATTGAGAAAACTAAGATTATGGCACCTGGTGCCATCACTTCATGGCAAATAGATGGGGAAACAATGGAAACAGTGAGAGATTTTTTTTGGGGGGAGGGCAAGAGCTCCAAAATCATTGCAGATGGTGACTGCAGCCATGAAATTAAAGGACACTTGCTCCTTGGAAGAAAAACTATGACCAACCTAGTTCAGTTCAGTTCAGTTTAGCCACTAAGTCATGTCCGACTCTTTGTGACCCCATAGACAGTGGCATGCCAGGCTTCCCTGTCTGTCACCAACTCCTGGAGCTTAATCAAACTCATGTCCATCACCATCCAACCATCTTATCCTCTGACATCCCCTTCTCCGCCCTCCTTCAATCTTTCCCAGGATCAAGGTCTTATCAAATGAGTAAATTCTTCGCATCAGGTGGCCAAAGTATTGGGGCTTCAGCTTCAGCATCTGTCCTTCCAATGAATATTCAGGACTCTTGCATATTAAGATTGACTGGTTGGATCTCTTTATAGTCCAAGGGACTCTTAAGAATCCTTTCCAACACTGCAGTTTAAAAGTGTTAATTTTTGTGCACACCAGGACCCAGGAGAAAGGAGCAATGACCCCATGAGACTGCCCTAGACTTGCCTGTGAGTGTCTAGGAGTCTCCAGTGGAGGCATGGGTCATTGGTGGCCTGCTGCAGGGTCAGGGGCACTGAGTCCAGCTGTGCCTGGATGGGACCTTTTAAAGGAGGTTGCCATTATCTTCATTATCTCCACCATAGTTTGGTCTCATGTCAAACAACAAGGAGGGAACACAGCCCTGCCCATCAACAGAAAATTGGATTAAAGATTTACTGAGCATGGCCCTGCTCATCAGAACAAGAAGCTTCCATTAGCCTCTTATCCTTTTCCATCAGAGGGCAGACAGAAAGAAAACCACAATCACAGAAAACTAATCAAACTGATCACATGGGGCACAGCCTTGTCTAACTCAATGAAACTATGAGCCATGCCATGTATGGCCACCCAAGGTGGATAGGTCATGGTGGAGAGTTCTGACAAAGCATGGTCCGCTGGAGAAGGGAATGGCAAACCACTTCAGTATTTCTTCCTTGAAAACCCCATGAGCAGTATGAAAAGACAAAAAGATAGGACACTGAAAGATGAGCTCCCCAGGTCGGTATGTGCCCAATATTCTACTGGAGAAGAGTGGAGAAATAACTCCAGAAAAAATGAAGAGATGGAGCCAAAGCAAAAACAATGCCCCGTTGCGGATGTGACTGGTGATGGAAGTAAAGTCCGATGCTGTAAAGAGCAGTATCGCATAGGAACCTGGAATGTTACGTCCATGAATCAAGGCAAATTGGAACTGGTCAAACAGGAGATGGCAAGAGTGAACATTGACATTCTAGGAATCAGTGAACTAAAATGGACTGAAATGGGTGAGTGTAACTCAGATGACCATTATATCTACTACTGTGGGCAAGAATCCCTTAGAAGAAATGAAGTAGCCACCATAGTCAACAAAAGAGTCTGAAATGCAGTTCTTGGATGCAATCTTAAAAATGACTGAATGACCTTTGTTCACTTCCAAGGCAAACTATTCAGTATCACAGTAATCCAAATCTATGCCCCAACCAGTAATACTGAAGAAGCTGAAGTTGAACTAGTGACCCACTCTAGTACTCTTGCCTGGAAAATCCCATGGACGGAGGGACTTGGTAGGCTGCAGTCCATGGGGACGCTAAGAGTCAGACACGACTGAGTGGCTTGATTTTCACTTTTAACTTTCATGCATTAGAGAAGGAAATGGCAACCTACTCCAGTGTTCTTGCCTGGAGAATCCCAGGGATGGAGGAGCCTGGTGGGCTGCCATGTATGGGGTCGCACAGAGTCGAACACGACTGAAGTGACTTAGCAGCAGTAGCAGCAGCATGAAGATCTACAAGACCTTCTAGAACTAACATCCAAAAAATATGTCCTTTTCATTATAGGGGACTGGAATGCAAAAGTAGGAAGATCAACCTAGACAGCACATTAAAAAGCAGAGACATTACTTTGTCAACAAAAGTCTGTCTACTAAAAACTATGGTTTTTCCAATACTCATTTATGGAGTGAGAGTTGGACTATAAAGAAAGCTGAGTGCTGAAGAATTGATGCTTTTGAACGGTGGTGTTGGAGAAGACTCTTGAGAGTCCTTTGGACTGCAAGGCGATCAAGCCTGTCAGTCCTAAAGAAAATCAGTTCTGAATATTCATTGAAAAGACTGATGTTGAAGCTGAAACTCCAATACTTTGGCCACTTGATGTGAAGAACTGACTCACTGGAAAAGACCCTGATGCTGGGAAAGATTGAAGGCAGGAGAGTAGGGAATGACAGAGGATGAGATGGTTAGATGGCATCACCGACTTGATGGGTGTGAGTTTGAGTAAGCTCTGAGAGTTCGTGATGGACAGAGAAGCCTGGCGTGTTGCAGTCCAAGGGGTTGCAAAAAGTTGGACACGACTGAACAACTGAACTGAACTGAGGAATAAACTTAAATCATTTAAAACAAAGCTTTGTCTGCTGTGCTGTGTTTACTCACTCAGTCATGTCTGACTCTCTGTGACCCCATGGGCTGTAGCCCACCAGAGTTCTCTCTCCATGGGGATTCTCCAGGCAAGAATACTGGAGTGGCTTGCCATGGGCTCCTCCAGGGGGTCTTCCTAACCCAGGGATCGAACCCAGGTCTTCCTTATTGCAGATGGATTCTTTACCATCTGAGCCACCAAGGAAGCCCAAGAATTCTGCAGTGGGTAGCCTACCCCTTCTCCAGCGGATTCTTCCTGGCCCAGGAATCAAACCAGGGTCTCCTTCCTTGCAGGCGGATTCTTTACCAGCTGAGCTACTAGAGAAGCCCAAGTTTTGTCTAATAACCCATAATGGAAAAGAATTTGAAAAACATTTGTGATGTGTGTGTGTTTATGTGTGTATGTATAGCTGAATCACTTTGCTGTACCCCTGAAACTAACACAACATTGTAAATTAATTCAGTTCAGTTCAGTCACTCAGTCATGTCCGACTCTTAGACTTTAATGAAAGAAAAAATGGTTAAAACCCCCAAAACTTTGTCAACAGTTTGTGGAAGAGCCATTAATATTAGCTTTCACATAAAGGGAGCCACTGACAAACCTTTAAACAAACCATTGATTACTTCCTAACTCAAGGTTGTTATAGTTTTTAAAATCACATTTCAATCAAACTTTCAGCATCACTTGAAGGTAATTTATTTTGGCCTCATACCTGAACATTGAAAAATCCTGAATCAAATTTCCTTCTTGATCAGCCTCTAAGTTTCCAAAAGTAAGTTCAAAATTCAATTTGTATTTACTGAACATTGGGGTATTTTTAATATATTTTATGAATCAAAGGATATTTATAAATGACTTTTAGTTCCCTAAGAAAATGGCAACTACACCTGAAATGTTCTATATTGTTTCCCCCCAAATCCTTCTCTTTCTTCTGTACCTTTTGGCTGTTTATTCAGTGAACAAGTCAGTTCAGTTCTGTTCAGTCGCTCAGTCGTGTCCAACTCTTTGCAAACCCATGGACCGCAGCACACCAGGCCTCCCTGTCCATCACCAACTCCTGGAGTTTACTCAAACTCATGCTCATCGAGTCGGTGATGCCATCCAACCATCTCATCCTCTGTCATCCCCTTCTCTTCTCACCTTCAATCTTTTCCAGCATCAGGGTCTTTTCATATGAGACAGTTCTTTGTTATCAGGTGGCCAAAGTATTGGAGCTTCAGCTTCAACATCAGTCCTTCCAATGAATATTCAGGACTGATTTCCTTTAGGACTGACTGGTTGGATCTCCTTGCAGTCCAAGGGACTCTCAAGAGTTCTCCAACACCATGGTTCAAAAGCATCAGTTCTTCGGCTCTCAGCCTTTTGTATAGTCCAACACTCACGTCCATACGTGACCATTGGACACTTACTGAGTGCCTTATCGGGGGATGATCCATCCCTNAAATTGGATTAAAGATTTACTGAGCATGGCCCTGCTCATCAGAACAAGAAGCTTCCATTAGCCTCTTATCCTTTTCCATCAGAGGGCAGACAGAAAGAAAACCACAATCACAGAAAACTAATCAAACTGATCACATGGGGCACAGCCTTGTCTAACTCAATGAAACTATGAGCCATGCCATGTATGGCCACCCAAGGTGGATAGGTCATGGTGGAGAGTTCTGACAAAGCATGGTCCGCTGGAGAAGGGAATGGCAAACCACTTCAGTATTTCTTCCTTGAAAACCCCATGAGCAGTATGAAAAGACAAGATAGGACACTGAAAGATGAGCTCCCCAGGTCGGTATGTGCCCAATATTCTACTGGAGAAGAGTGGAGAAATAACTCCAGAAAAAATGAAGAGATGGAGCCAAAGCAAAAACAATGCCCCGTTGCGGATGTGACTGGTGATGGAAGTAAAGTCCGATGCTGTAAAGAGCAGTATCGCATAGGAACCTGGAATGTTACGTCCATGAATCAAGGCAAATTGGAACTGGTCAAACAGGAGATGGCAAGAGTGAACATTGACATTCTAGGAATCAGTGAACTAAAATGGACTGAAATGGGTGAGTGTAACTCAGATGACCATTATATCTACTACTGTGGGCAAGAATCCCTTAGAAGAAATGAAGTAGCCACCATAGTCAACAAAAGAGTCTGAAATGCAGTTCTTGGATGCAATCTTAAAAATGACTAAATGACCTTTGTTCACTTCCAAGGCAAACTATTCAATATCACAGTAATCCAAATCTATGCCCCAACCAGTAATACTGAAGAAGCTGAAGTTGAACTAGTGATCCACTCTAGTACTCTTGCCTGGAAAATCCCATGGACGGAGGGACTTGGTAGGCTGCAGTCCATGGGGTCACTAAGAGTCAGACACGACTGAGTGGCTTGATTTTCACTTTTAACTTTCATGCATTAGAGAAGGAAATGGCAACCTACTCCAGTGTTCTTGCCTGGAGAATCCCAGGGATGGAGGAGCCTGGTGGGCTGCCATGTATGGGGTCGCAGAGTCGAACACGACTGAAGTGACTTAGCAGCAGTAGCAGCAGCATGAAGACCTACAAGACCTTCTAGAACTAACATCCAAAAAATATGTCCTTTTCATTATAGGGGACTAGAATGCAAAAGTAGGAAGACCAACCTAGACAGCATATTAAAAAGCAGAGACATTACTTTGTCAACAAAGGTCTGTCTACTAAAAACTATGGTTTTTCCAGTACTCATTTATGGAGTGAGAGTTGGACTATAAAGAAAGCTGAGTGCTGAAGAATTGATGCTTTTGAACGGTGGTGTTGGAGAAGACTCTTGAGAGTCCTTTGGACTGCAAGGCGATCAAGCCTGTCAGTCCTAAAGAAAATCAGTTCTGAATATTCATTGAAAAGACTGATGTTGAAGCTGAAACTCCAATACTTTGGCCACTTGATGTGAAGAACTGACTCACTGGAAAAGACCCTGGTGCTGGGAAAGATTGAAGGCAGGAGAGTAGGGAATGACAGAGGATGAGATGGTTAGATGGCATCACCGACTTGATGGGTGTGAGTTTGAGTAAGCTCTGAGAGTTCGTGATGGACAGAGAAGCCTGGCGTGTTGCAGTCCAAGGGGTTGCAAAAAGTTGGACACGACTGAACAACTGAACTGAACTGAGGAATAAACTTAAATCATTTAAAACAAAGCTTTGTCTGCTGTGCTGTGTTTACTCACTCAGTCATGTCTGACTCTCTGTGACCCCATGGGCTGTAGCCCACCAGGGTTCTCTCTCCATGGGGATTCTCCAGGCAAGAATACTGGAGTGGCTTGCCATGGGCTCCTCCAGGGGGTCTTCCTAACCCAGGGATCGAACCCAGGTCTTCCTTATTGCAGATGGATTCTTTACCATCTGAGCCACCAAGGAAGCCCAAGAATTCTGCAGTGGGTAGCCTACCCCTTCTCCAGGGGATTCTTCCTGGCCCAGGAATCAAACCAGGGTCTCCTTCCTTGCAGGCGGATTCTTTACCAGCTGAGCTACTAGAGAAGCCCAAGTTTTGTCTAATAACCCATAATGGAAAAGAATTTGAAAAACATTTGTGATGTGTGTGTGTTTATGTGTGTATGTATAGCTGAATCACTTTGCTGTACCCCTGAAACTAACACAACATTGTAAATTAATTCAGTTCAGTTCAGTCACTCAGTCATGTCCGACTCTTAGACTTTAATGAAAGAAAAAATGGTTAAAACCCCCAAAACTTTGTCAACAGTTTGTGGAAGAGCCATTAATATTAGCTTTCACATAAAGGGAGCCACTGACAAACCTTTAAACAAACCATTGATTACTTCCTAACTCAAGGTTGTTATAGTTTTTAAAATCACATTTCAATCAAACTTTCAGCATCACTTGAAGGTAATTTATTTTGGCCTCATACCTGAACATTGAAAAATCCTGAATCAAATTTCCTTCTTGATCAGCCTCTAAGTTTCCAAAAGTAAGTTCAAAATTCAATTTGTATTTACTGAACATTGGGGTATTTTTAATATATTTTATGAATCAAAGGATATTTATAAATGACTTTTAGTTCCCTAAGAAAATGGCAACTACACCTGAAATGTTCTATATTGTTTCCCCCCAAATCCTTCTCTTTCTTCTGTACCTTTTGCCTGTTTATTCAGTGAACAAGTCAGTTCAGTTCTGTTCAGTCGCTCAGTCGTGTCCAACTCTTTGCAAACCCATGGACCGCAGCACACCAGGCCTCCCTGTCCATCACCAACTCCTGGAGTTTACTCAAACTCATGCTCATCGAGTCGGTGATGCCATCCAACCATCTCATCCTCTGTCATCCCCTTCTCTTCTCACCTTCAATCTTTTCCAGCATCAGGGTCTTTTCATATGAGACAGTTCTTTGTTATCAGGTGGCCAAAGTATTGGAGCTTCAGCTTCAACATCAGTCCTTCCAATGAATATTCAGGACTGATTTCCTTTAGGACTGACTGGTTGGATCTCCTTGCAGTCCAAGGGACTCTCAAGAGTTCTCCAACACCATGGTTCAAAAGCATCAGTTCTTCGGCTCTCAGCCTTTTGTATAGTCCAACACTCACGTCCATACGTGACCATTGGACACTTACTGAGTGCCTTATCGGGGGATGATCCATCCCTGTGTTAGTTGTTGCAGGTGTAAAAATGAAGAGACATGTTCCCTGTCGGTTACAAACATCTAGAAGACTCACTTGGAACTGGCTTAAGGCCAAAGGTCAGTTGACAAGAAAAACTTTTGTCTGAGGTTTGTATTAGGCAGTGTTTCACCATCAACCAGGCTCTGGGAGAGAAAAGCCTTACTTACTATTGCTTATTATATGACATGTGGCGGGGGTGTTCCTCAGCCGCTCTGAGTTTTAGATTTCTCATCAATTACATCAATAATTATTATGGATTTATAAATGAGCGCCATCATTATCTCAATAACCCTCTTGCTCTCTTCAGTCTATCTTAGTGTGTCTAAAATTTATAAAAACAAAACAGTTGAAGAATAATGGAATGAATTCAATGAAGACTCTTGTCTGCTAGGGGCAGTGTTAATTCTTTGCCAAAACGCTCAAAGGACCCTATAGGATGACTCAATATTTTATGTAGTGTTAGGTTTGGATATACTTATTAAGAAAAATGGCGGAACTGTAACACATCAAAGTGCTCCAGAACCAGGTGTGGTGCTCTGCGGCAGCTATCGTAGACTCTTGGGCTCCAGAATTCTATCCGCACATTTAACAGAACCGTCCTGTGAGCAGATCACAGACTCTGCACTTCTTATTTGAGTCTTATGTTACATAGAGTCTCTCATTGCCCAAGAGTAAAAGCAGCCTTCATGGAGTCAGACATCAAACAGAGGCGCTTAGGGGCTAATCCTACAGTTCTTCAACGGTTACTTGTCAACTCTGTAGTAAGTGCATAATTTAAAACAGACATCTGCATGCATTATTCAGTAAAACCAAACCTGGAATACAATGTGTGGATACCACATTTCCTGAGGGGAATTTGCTGCCTTTGATTACTTGTACATTTCCTTCCCCCAGATTCTCAAATATCCAGTTACAAGATTATCCGCTGATCTAAATGACAGTTTTATTAATGTCCCCATCCAATTGTGTTGACATTGTTGTCTTCTGTGTTCACTTATCTTCCAAATACTTCACAGGATGGGCAGCTCATGAACATTCTTGTTGAGTTTACAACATTGTCCCAACTGGACCTGACACGTGAGTTATTCTGATTACACATCTCCATATTTAGGCAAAAGTCTTGTTGCTTCACTTTCTATCTTAGAAAAGAGAATTTTAGTTGACGAATCTTTCAGCTTCGGTATTTTTAGCGGAAAGCTTCTGAAATGGAAATTTCGATATCCAAAACACTTTTGGAAATAATAGCTAAGCAGTGAAGTATTTCTGCTATTGATTGGATAGCATCCTATAATATGGTAGGCTAATGAATTTACATGTATTGTATTAAAAAAAGAAAAAAGCTTTAGCATGCCCTTTCTGGCAGCCAGTCTCAGGTTTGGGTGAGCACTCCCCAATCCAATTGGGCAAACGTTCACAAAAAGTTAATTCTCTGTTTTACTTTTTCTACCTTCTGCTGCCTTTTGACTTCTATTGAGGAGTATGATTAAGGCCCTCCTAATTCTATTTGTCTTTGACCAGAAGGTAAGTGAGATTTAGTTCCCTGACCAGCAATTTCAGGTGGCTTAGTGGTAAAGAATCAGCCTGTCAATGCAGAAGACATGGGTTTGATCCCTGGGTCAAGAAAACCCCTTGTAGGAGGAAATGGCAACCCACTCCAGTGTTCTTGCCAGGAGAATCCCTTGGACAGAGGAGCCTGGCAACTTATGGTCCATGGAGTCACAAAGAGTTGGACATGACTTAGCAGCTAAACAACAACAAAAAGTAAGTACTTTACTTGGAGTGGCACCTCCAGGTCATACTCACACTCTCCGTTTGTAAACAACAAGCAAAAAAAAAAACAAAAAAAACAAAAATAGCTTTAGGTACCTAGGCCATTTACAGACGTGCTAGTTTTGTTTCCTGAAAAAGTATATGAAGTGGGAAGAAAAGGAGCTGCATTAGTTTCCAGTTGCTGGAACAAATGACTGCAAATTGGGTGTCTTAAAACAGCAGAAGATTTTTTTCTCTCACAGTTCTGGAGGCTAGAAGTCTGAAGTCACGGTGTCAGACATACTCCCTCTAAAGGCTCTAGAAGGGACATCGCTGCAGTCCAGAGGCTCCATGCTTTTACTTCAAGGGGCACAGGTTCGATCCCTGGTCAGAGAACTAAGGTCCTGCATGCTGTACAGTGCGGCAAAAAAACCAAACCAAATCATACCAAGACAAATCCAACAACAACAACAACAACAAAAGGCTCTGGTGGAGAATCCTGCCTTGTCTCTTCCAGCTGCTGGTGGCTTCAAGTTTTCCTAGGGTTGTTGCTGTGTTATCTCCGGTCTCTGCCTCTGTCATCACGTGACTTGTTGCCTCCTTCTTGTATTGTCTCTTTTCTGTGTGCATCTTGTAAGATCATTGTATTTTGGACCCACCTGAATAATTCAGATCTCATCTGAGGATCCTGACTTAGTTATATCTACAGAGACCTTTTTTCAAAATAAGATCACATCCACAGGTTCTGGGGGTTACGATGTAAGCATGTCTTTCCAGGGTCCACCGTTTAACCCACACTCTAAGCTAAGGTTTTATTGCTCGTCATTTCACTTTGGATGTATATAACCCATTTCATTTGTCTTGTTGGTGTTGGTTGCTCAATTGTGTCTGATTCTTGGCAACCCCATGGACTGTGGCCCACCAAGCTCCTCTGTTCATGGAGTTCTCCAGGCAAGAATATTAGAGCAGGTGGCCATTCCCTTCTCCAGGGGATCTTCCTGGCCCAGGGATCAAAGCTGGGTCTTCTGCATTGCAGGAGGGTTCTTTACCATGTGAGCCACCAGAGTATCTATCCTATCAGTCACAGAACCTCTCAATTTACTTAAAAAACCTCTTACTCCACAGAATCACGAAATTGGTTCAGTTCAATATCAATAATTTATCTTGGAGATATTTGCATACACATCTTGAAAATAGCCAAGCTACTTTTTTCCAATAGGTGCGTTTGTTTTAGGCAGATGAGTTGCTGAAATAGACCAGTCCCTTTTCCAAGAGCTTTGTTAAAAGTCGAGAAACCTTTTATCTGCAATTCAGCGGAAGTCACCACTAGATGGCAGGCTTGGCTCATTAGAGAGCATCAATCTTGTCTAATGCAGTTTCTCCAGGAAGTGATTACACTTAGACCACACTTCCTTTTGCTTCCTTTTAGAGGCAGCACAGTTAAAATACTAACATACATGTGAATAAATTTCTACTCCATAGGAAGAGAAGTGAGACACTGAATTAAAACAAAAATGCAAGGCATTTTTGAGAAAAGCATTTTGAGGATCTCAGGCATTTTGAGAAATCTTCACGTTTTCTTTATTTTGGGCTCAAGCTGTAATAAAAAAAAAAATCTATTTTGCCTTATCTATATCCTCTTTTCNTGTCAATGCAGAAGACATGGGTTTGATCCCTGGGTCAAGAAAACCCCTTGTAGGAGGAAATGGCAACCCACTCCAGTGTTCTTGCCAGGAGAATCCCTTGGACAGAGGAGCCTGGCAACTTATGGTCCATGGAGTCACAAAGAGTTGGACATGACTTAGCAGCTAAACAACAACAAAAAGTAAGTACTTTACTTGGAGTGGCACCTCCAGGTCATACTCACACTCTCCGTTTGTAAACAACAAGCAAAAAAAAAAACAAAAAAAACAAAAATAGCTTTAGGTACCTAGGCCATTTACAGACGTGCTAGTTTTGTTTCCTGAAAAAGTATATGAAGTGGGAAGAAAAGGAGCTGCATTAGTTTCCAGTTGCTGGAACAAATGACTGCAAATTGGGTGTCTTAAAACAGCAGAAGATTTTTTTCTCTCACAGTTTTGGAGGCTAGAAGTCTGAAGTCACGGTGTCAGACATACTCCCTCTAAAGGCTCTAGAAGGGACATCGCTGCAGTCCAGAGGCTCCATGCTTTTACTTCAAGGGGCACAGGTTCGATCCCTGGTCAGAGAACTAAGGTCCTGCATGCTGTACAGTGCGGCAAAAAAACCAAACCAAATCATACCAAGACAAATCCAACAACAACAACAACAACAAAAGGCTCTGGTGGAGAATCCTGCCTTGTCTCTTCCAGCTGCTGGTGGCTTCAAGTTTTCCTAGGGTTGTTGCTGTGTTATCTCCGGTCTCTGCCTCTGTCATCACGT
The DNA here is from genome assembly GCA_006410615.1 of Neotragus moschatus. NCBI lineage: Eukaryota > Metazoa > Chordata > Mammalia > Artiodactyla > Bovidae > Neotragus > Neotragus moschatus. The sequence continues at coordinate 382,084 of SJYA01000280.1, forward strand.
GACTTGTTGCCTCCTTCTTGTATCGTCTCTTTTCTGTGTGCATCTTGTAAGATCATTGTATTTTGGACCCACCTGAATAATTCAGATCTCATCTGAGGATCCTGACTTAGTTATATCTACAGAGACCTTTTTTCAAAATAAGATCACATCCACAGGTTCTGGGGGTTACGATGTAAGCATGTCTTTCCAGGGTCCACCGTTTAACCCACACTCTAAGCTAAGGTTTTATTGCTCGTCATTTCACTTTGGATGTATATAACCCATTTCATTTGTCTTGTTGGTGTTGGTTGCTCAATTGTGTCTGATTCTTGGCAACCCCATGGACTGTGGCCCACCAAGCTCCTCTGTTCATGGAGTTCTCCAGGCAAGAATATTAGAGCAGGTGGCCATTCCCTTCTCCAGGGGATCTTCCTGGCCCAGGGATCAAAGCTGGGTCTTCTGCATTGCAGGAGGGTTCTTTACCATGTGAGCCACCAGAGTATCTATCCTATCAGTCACAGAACCTCTCAATTTACTTAAAAAACCTCTTACTCCACAGAATCACGAAATTGGTTCAGTTCAATATCAATAATTTATCTTGGAGATATTTGCATACACATCTTGAAAATAGCCAAGCTACTTTTTTCCAATAGGTGCGTTTGTTTTAGGCAGATGAGTTGCTGAAATAGACCAGTCCCTTTTCCAAGAGCTTTGTTAAAAGTCGAGAAACCTTTTATCTGCAATTCAGCGGAAGTCACCACTAGATGGCAGGCTTGGCTCATTAGAGAGCATCAATCTTGTCTAATGCAGTTTCTCCAGGAAGTGATTACACTTAGACCACACTTCCTTTTGCTTCCTTTTAGAGGCAGCACAGTTAAAATACTAACATACATGTGAATAAATTTCTACTCCATAGGAAGAGAAGTGAGACACTGAATTAAAACAAAAATGCAAGGCATTTTTGAGAAAAGCATTTTGAGGATCTCAGGCATTTTGAGAAATCTTCACGTTTTCTTTATTTTGGGCTCAAGCTGTAATAAAAAAAAAAATCTATTTTGCCTTATCTATATCCTCTTTTCTTTGGTGCCATGATTCTCCACCTTGGCTGCAGGCTGGAATCCTCTGGGGAGTTTGAAAAGGCACGCATGCCTGGCTGCTGCATGAGAGACTCTGATTTGCCAGGGCTTTGGGGCGAGAGAGAGATGAAAAGCAGCGCGGTTCTGAGGAAAGCATAAGAAACTGCTCTGGAATAAGCAGACATAGTGAGGTACGGAAAAGATGCAGCGATGAGGGGAAGAGGGCTGAGAAGGTAGAAGCTGACACAGGAGGAGTAACCATGTCGCCCTAGTGACAGAGGTTCCGAGAACAGCCATTGTTGAGTGGGACCATTCACATTTCTCTTATTGTCCCAGGTGCCTGTCTAGTGAGTCTTCATGACTTGAGACAGCCTGTGAGCCTCTCTTTCTCGTGACCACAAAAGCAGCACAGAGCACCTTCCACTGGATAGGATGTGGACACCTTGAGCTTTTCCCAGTTTCATCCCATCCCTTGGACCTGTGAGGGCTCAAGACGCTTGAGCACAGTGGATTCAACTCATCTTCCTCCTGTTGTTTAAAGCTACACGGTGACCCACTCATGGTGAACTCAGGCATCAGTAGACCCAGAACCACTAGGCCAGTGGCTCCCAACTCTGACCCTGCCCAACCCCGAACTGAGGTTTCCTGAAAGTCCCTGTATGTTTCTTTTAAACATTAATTTTATAAATTTATGTCAAATAGTGCGTCATAAGAGGAATCTCATGGGAAGATGAAACCTGGATCACTCAGCTTCCCTTACTGCCCCCACCCTTTTTAGGGAATTACTTTTGTGACTACCAGTTGGGAACACCATGCAAAAGGAGCTGAATGGTTTTCAGCCAAGATGGGACAACACTCTCATGTCTCAGAAATGGAATCTGGGAGTTTAGCAATTCTTCATCTAGAACAAGTTAATATATGCAAAGAGAAGAATCAGAGTTTATGCCAGTCCTTCTCAACATTAAGTATCCAATGAGTTCCCATTTTAAACATACTGATGCTTGATTCTAGTGACACAAATTTTGACTTAATGGATGTGGGATGTGCCCTGGGAATTTTTTATAAAAGCATCTAAGGTTATGCTAATGTGCAGCTAAGACTCAGAATGTTTGGCCTACACATTCCTTGTAATCCACACAATTACGGCTATGATTTTCTTTAAAAAAATTTTTTTAATTGAAGGATAGTTGAATTACAATGCTGTGTTGGTTTCTGGTATACAGCAAAGTGATTCAGTTACACATATATATTAATATATATATTCTTTCTCATATTCTTTTCCATTATGGTTACTAGGTATTTGCAACAGATATGAATGTGGGCAAACTTTGGGAAACGGTGAGGGACAGGGAGGCCTGGTGTGCTGCAGGCCATGGAGTCACAAAGAATAGGACACGACTGGGTGACTGAACAACAAAGATACTAAATATGGTTCCCTGTGCTACACAGTAGGACCTTGTTGCTTATCTATTTCATATATAATAGTTTGCATCTGCTAATCCCAGATTCCTAATTTATTCCTCACTGCCCCCTTTATCTTTTGATAACTGTAAGTTTATTTTTAATGTCTGTGAGACTGTTACTACTTTGTGAATACATTCATTTGTATCTTATTTTAGATTCCACATATAAATATTATATATATTCCACATATTATATAATATTTGTCTTTCTCTGTCTGATTTAGTTCACTTAGTGTGATTATCTCCAGGTCCATCCAGTTCAGTTTGGGCTCTCAGTAGCGTCCGACTCTTTGTGACCTCATGAACCACAGCACGCCAGGCCTCCCTGTCCATCGGAGTTCACGCAAACTCATGTGCATTGAGTCGGTGATGCCATCCAACCATCTCATCCTCTGTCGTCCCCTTCTCCTCCTGCCTTCAATCTTTCCCAGCATCAGGGTCTTTCCCAGTGAGTCAGTTCTTTGCATCAAGTGGCCAAAGTATTGGAGCTTCAGCTTCAGCATCACTCCTTCCAATGAATATGCCATTGGCATATTCAGTCCTGAATGGACTGATTTCCTTTAGGATTGATTGGTTGGATCTCCTTGCAGTCCAAGGGACTCTCAAAACTCTACTCCAACACCACAGTTCAAAGGCATGAATTCTTTGGCGCTCAGCTTTCTTTTTCCAGGTCCATCCATGTTGCTGTAAATGACATTATTCCATTCTTTTTTATGGCCAAGTAATATTCCATTGTATACATATATCACATCTTTGCACATTCCTCTCTTGATGGACACTTAAGTTGCTTCCACGAATTGACTGTTGTAATAGTACAGCCATCATTTTCTGTGTCCAACTAATGTTCACAGATAGGAACACTATTTAGATAGAAATATTTCTTTTACTTGTTTGCAAAATGTCTTTAGAAAAGACAAAGATGCACTTAGAACATACATATATACAATGTCCCCTAGATTATTTCTAAAATACATTTAGAGTTTATTTTTTCCTTCATTAATATTTCTTCCTAAGGTTAGAGGGAAGATGGAGAAATATTTACTGGTTTCATGAGTATTTGTCTATCACCCACTCTGTGCCCTGCACTGTTCTATCAGCTCCTCATGCTGCATTTTTTCATACCACCCATGGCAGGATCTCATGCTCTGTTTTCCATGGTTAATGACAGATGGAAGCTGCTGCACTTAGAACAGTCACATGAAGTCCAAACCAAAATATCAGTAAAACACCTGTGGTGGTCTGCAGCTGCTTGACAAGTGTGGGTGCACTGAGTTAAGTTCTCTCTGAGAAACACAGTACATGTTAAACAAAAATAAACACCCCCAAACCTAACCAAATAGCACTTTGCTGTTCCATGGAGCTGGGAGAGTGGTTAGGAAAAATGTCCTAAGTTTATTGCAGGTGTTTATCATCAAAATGGAATCCCATTTCCAAGTTTTTGTTTTGAAAGCTGGTATTCAGAAAGATTTCAGAGATATTTTCTGGTGTTGTTCATTGCTTCATGTTACCAAACTTCATTTCATTTCTGTAAACATACTATGTGATAAAGGGATAAACCACAAAGTGTTTGTAAAATGTCCACGCTCATTGACTCACTGAAAAAGGAAACACCAAGTTAAAAACTTGGTTAACTAAGTTAAAGTGAACTCACAAGGCACTGCGTTAGCTTTGTTATGTTGGTGTTTATCCTTTTCGAACATCATGGCATCTGGCCCCATCACTTCATGGCAAATAGATAGGGAAACAATGGAAACAGTGACGCACTTTATTTTTTTGGGCTCCGAAAATCACTGCAGATGGTGATTGCAGTCATGAAATTAAAAGACGCTTACTCCTTGAAAGAAAAGTTTTGACCAACCTAAACAGCATATTGAAAAATGGAGCCATTACTTTGCTGAACAAGGTCCGTAGAGTCCTTTGGTTTTTCCAGTAGTCATGGATGGATGTGAGAGTTGAACCATGAAGAAGATTGAGCACCAAAGAACTGACATCTTCAAACTGTGAAGAAGACTCTTGAGAGTCCCTTGGACTGCAAGGAGATCAAACCAGTCGATCCCAGAGAAAATGAACTCTGAATATTTATTGGAAGGACTGAACTGAAGATGAAGCTCCAATATTTGGCCAGCCGACGTGAAGAGTGATCTCATTAGAAAGGACCTTATGCTGGGAAGGATTGAGGGCAGGAGGAGAAGGGGGAAACCGAGGATGAGATGGTTGGGTGGCATCATTGACTTGATGGACATGAGGTTTAGCAAACTCCAGGAGATAGGCAAGGACAGGGAGGCCTGGCATGTTGCAGTCCACAGAGTTGCAAGGAGTCAGACACGACTTAGTGACCGAACAACAGCAACAGTCACCAGAGTTGCCAGATTTAGCAAATAAAAAATACTAGCAATGGTGCATGGGACATATACTAAAAATCTTATTTGATATTTGTCTGAAAATAAAATTTAACTGGATGTTTCATTTTACCTGACCTTCCCATCGCCTTCGGAAGCCTTTCTGATCTTTCACCACTGAATATTCTTCTGGAGTTGAAAGCTGATGAAATTAGAAGATTAAGATTAACATACACACTACTGTATATAAGATAGATAACCAACAAGGACCTACTATATAGCACAGAGGATGCTGTTCGGTCTTTTGTAATAACCTATATGGGAAAAGGACCTGAAAAAGAATGAATAGGGGCATATGTATCACTGAATTAGTATGCTGTATATCTGAAAATAATACAGCATTGTAAATAAACTCTACTCCAATAAAATTTAAAAAAGCCAATGATTATCACAAAAATTTGCCCAGAACTACAGTTTTTCTCTTTTGATAATTTCAAGTTTAGTGTAAAGGAGTTACAGCTTTATACCTTTCTTGCCCCTTGTCAAACTCTGGTGAAAATCATCAGTGTCCATCCTGACCTGATTCATCTTCTGCTTCTTCTTTTTTTAATATTTAATAATTTATTTAGCTTGCCTGGTGGCTTAGACTGTAAAGAGTCTGATCACAATGTGGGAGGCCTAGGTTCGATCCCTGGGTTGGGAAGATCCCCTCAAGTAGGAAATGGCAGTCCATTTCAGTAGGCTTGCCTGGAGACTTCTGTGGACAGAGGAGCCTGGTGGATTACAGTCCATGGGGTCACAAAAAATTGAACACAACTGAGCGACTAATCCTTTCTCTTTTCATTTATTTGGCTGCATTGGGTCTTAGTTGCTGCAGGCACGATCTTCATTGCATCATGGGGGAGTTTCCATTGCAGGACACACACTCTCTAGTTGTGGCTGTGGGCTCAGCAGTTGCAGTGTGTGGGCTTAGTTGCCCCATGGCACGTGGGATCTTAGTTCCTAGACCAGGGAGGGATTGAACCCATGTCCCCTGCATTTCAAGGCAGATTCTTAACCACTGGGCCACCAGGAAAGTCCCTGACCTGGTTGTTTTTAGAAATGAGAACTTGNGGCAAAACCAATACAATATTGTAAAGTAATCAGCCTCCAATTAAAATAAATAAATTTAAATTAAAAAAATAAAAAATTTAAAATGTTATTTTTAAATACAATTTAAAGGTTACACTCCATTTACATTTACTACAAAATATTGGCTGTATTCCTAGCGTTGTACAATATATCCTTGTAGCTTATTTTATATCTAATAGTTTGTACCCTTACTTCCCTACCCTTACACTGACCCTCCTCCGTCTCCTCTCCCCCCTGGTAACCAGGAGTTTGTTCTGCATCTGTGAGTCTGCTTCTTCTTTTTCTGCTGTGTTCAGTGCTTTGTTGTAGTTTTTATCCACATATAAGTGATGTCATATAGCATTTGTCTTTCTCTATCTGACTTATTTCACTAGGCAGAATGCCCTCCAAGTCCATCCATGTTGCTGGCAAATGGCAAAAATCCCATTCTTTTTTGTGGCTGAGTAATATTCCATTGTATGTACCACATTTTCTTAATTTATTCACCCGCTGATGGACACTTGGTCTGCTTCCATTTCTTGACAATTATAAATACTGCTGCTATGANTGACTTATTTCACTAGGCAGAATGCCCTCCAAGTCCATCCATGTTGCTGGCAAATGGCAAAAATCCCATTCTTTTTTGTGGCTGAGTAATATTCCATTGTATGTACCACATTTTCTTAATTTATTCACCCGCTGATGGACACTTGGTCTGCTTCCATTTCTTGACAATTATAAATACTGCTGCTATGAACATTGGGGTGCAAAAATCTTTTCAAACTAGCATTTTGGTTTGTTTGTTTGCATTTTTAGATATATGCCCAGGAGTGAAGTTGCTGGATAATGTGGTGGCTCTATCTTTAGCTTTCTGAGGAAACTTTGTATGGTTTTCCACAGTGGCAGTACCAAGTTACATCCCCACCAGCAGTGTACAAGGGCTGTCTTTGCTCTTGACAACAATTTGTTATTTTTAGACATTTTTGATGATGGACATTCTGACAGATGTGAAGTGATATCTCATTGTGGTTTTGATTTGCATTTTCCTGATGATTGGGAGTTCATTTGTTGGCTCAGACAGTAAAGAATCTGCTTGCAATGCAGAAGATCTGGGTTTGATCCCTACGTCAGGAAGGTCCCCTGGAGAAGGGAATGGCAGCTCACTCCAGTGTTCTTGCCTGGAGAACCCCATGGGCAGAGGAGCCTGGTGGGCTACCGTCCTTGGGGTCATGGTGGGCTGCAGTCCGTGGTGATTAATGATGCTGGCCATGTAATTAGGAAATATAATTCTTAGGGGATTTTTTCAAAGACTTCCCTTTAATGCCTTCATTTTAAAATAATTTTCTTATAGGGACTCTTCTTTATAGGATGAGAGTTTTTCTTTCTTTCTTTTTTTTTTTTTGCATCAGGTTAATGTCAGAAAGTTTGTTTTGGTGAGGATGAAATACGACAAAGCTGATCTCACAGACTTTATTCTGGCCTCATTGGGAGCTGGAAGTAGCTTTGGACTGGGATTTGAAACCAGACAGGTTCAGTTCCTGATGGCCTTGTTTTGTCTGGGTCGGTTTCCTCTTTGACCTGCTTTCCACAGTTCATTCTCATTTACAATTTTTCATTTAGTATAGAAGTAAGAGCATGCACTGCAAAGGATTCCAGGATTCCAGGATTCTTGGAATGCCAGCTCCACTATTAGTGTTCCATAGACAAGTGACCTCAGCACCTGAGCCTCAGTTTCCACTTCTGTAAAGTGGGATAATGCCAACACTCACTTAACAGTGGTTGTGAGACAGAGTTGAGATAAATAATCTATGCAGAGTCTTAGCACAGCTCCTTCACCTGGGAAGTACTCATTAAATGTTGCCCATATCTGTGAAATGGGATCAGCAATGCCTTCTACTGGGGTTGCTGTGGGGATCAGATAAGAAAGCTCGTGTAGATGCTAAGCGTCATGTGTGCCCACATACCTTCCAATAAAAGTAAGTTTTCTTCCCTTCTCAGGCCACTTCCACCTCAGACAATAATACATTTTCCTGGAAACTAGAATGGGCCTCCTTCTTGATTAAACAGTTCCAAGAACACAACACAGTTTCTTCTTTTTAAAATTACTTCTTTTCCTTCCATCAAAACTGGTAAGTGATCATTATTGCACTGATGTTTTAAGGACAAGCCTGTAACCCATACCCTATGATTTTACCCCATTTCTTCATCCTTTCCACTCTTGGTTATTCCCTGTAGTGACTTTGGTCTTGAGCGGTTCTGAATTGTTTTATTTGTGAGTCTCATGTTATTTAGATCTTTGCAATCCCAAAGACAATGATGGCTATCTGATTCTTGCCTGCCTTTTCGATCATCTAGTTAGGTGGGTGCGTCTAAATTTTTCAGCATGCTACATTTGGAAATTTCTTTGATTGCTTTAATAAAAAATGACACTGGCAATCCATTTGGTTGTTAATTTGATTCCCTTTGAAGCAGAATAAATTTAAGTTCTGAGCCCCCTAGAGAAATTCCAGGTCGACCCCTTCATTCAGTTCAGTTGCTCAGTCGTGTCTGAAAAGTGAAGAACTTTTCTACTATAAACCTTTTATTTCCATGGATCTTTCTATATAGGACTAGCACGGATATTTATATTTATGTGGCAGCAAAGATGTTACTTGCAAGCTTTTTTTTTTTTTAATGTATTCAGGTATATTCATTTTGATCGAATGTTCTTTCTCGTGATCAGTTTCCATCAATAGGTTTCATTACCAAAAGCCATTGCCAGTGTATACTGTATTTTTCAAGAGATAATTTGCTTTCATTTTTTACAGGATTTGAGTTTTTATTTTCTAAAAGAAAGCTAGAAGGAATTCCCAGGTGCCATCATGGTTAGGACTCTGTGCTTCCAGGGCATGGCTGTGTCCCTGGTCTGGAAACTAAGATCTGAGATCCTGTATGCTGTGCAATGCGGCCAAGCAAAAAATTGGAAAAACCAAGTAAAGAAAGCGATTGTCATTCCTTCCCTTCTCCCACATTTGCTGTTGTGTTCATTCCTCTCTCTAAAGATGTTTAGGGTCATGACTCTGGCCTCCAGGAATTCCACTAAGATTGACTGTGGTCCCATATGGGTTCATTCTTTGATTCTGACACTGTGCTCCCTTCACTCAGCAGCTTCCTGCTGCAAAGAGAAAGAAACCTTGTCTTCTTGCAACAAGATTGCAGTTGACAGCTCTCTGAGTGGTTTCCCTCTTCTTTGCTTTTGTAAATCTGTAGACATCCCTGCTCTCCTGTCAAGTTCTGTTCTTCTCAAGCGCCTCATGACAATAATTTTTAAAAGATTAGGTCATCGGCTTTTTCAAATTCCACCTGGGAAAGATTTTCTTTCTAACATGATGTTGTTCCCCATCTTAAAATGAATGGATGCAGCATCAAAAGAAACCTAAACAAAACTAATATCTACATTTTCATTTTATGTTTTTCTTTATGTAATGCAAGCTTCTATCAACAATTGAAAGTCTTAGGAGATGTCCTTTTTTCAGTTTTTTGAGTTATAATTGACAAATAGTATTGCAAGACAACTAAAGTGTACAATGTGATAATTAAGCATGTGTACATTATGAAAAGAGTCCCTCCGTTGAGTTAATTAACATATTTATTACTTTACAAATTTCTTTTTTTGGAGAGGAGTGGTGGCGATTGCAGCCATGAAATTAAAAGACACTTACTCCTTGGAAAGAAAGTTATGACCAACCTAGACAGCATATTGAAAAGCAGAGATATTGCCTTGCCAACAAAGGTCCATCTAGTCAAGGCTATGGTTTTTCCAGTGGTCATGTATGGATGTGAGAGTTGGACTGTGAAGAAAGCTGAGCATTGAAGAATTGATGCGTTTGAACTGTGGTGTTGGAGAAGACTCTTGAGAGTCCCTTGGGCAGCAAGGAGATCCAGTCAGTCCATCCTAAAGGAGATCAGCCCTGAGTGTTCTTTGGAAGGACTGATGCTGAAGCTGCAACTCCAATACTTTGGCCACCTGATGCGAAGAGCTGACTCATTGGAAAAGACCCTGATGCTGGGAAAGATTGAAGGTGGGAAGAGAAGGGGACGACAGAGGATGAGATGGCTAGATGGCATCACCGACTCGATGGACATGAGTTTGAGTGAACTCCAGGAGTTGGTGATGGACAGGGAGGTCTGGCATGCTGCGATTCATGGAGTTGCAAAGAGTCGGACTCAACTGAGCGACTGAACTGAACTGAACTGAACTGATAATATTTCAGTTCTATTCTCTTAGCAAATTTCAAACATACAATGCACTGCTATCGACTATATTCACCATGTTATTTATTAGATCCTCAGGACTTATCATCTTACAACTGAAAGTTTGCACCCTTTTACCAATCTATTTCCCTAGCCCCTCAGCCTCTTTTCTGCTTTACGTTTTGCTTTAGCAGTCACTTTTCTGCTCTTTGTGTCTATGAGTTTGCCCCCCTCTTTTAATTTTTTTTAAAGATTCCATATTTAAGTGATACCATGAAATATTTTTCTTTCTATATATAGAATATTTCACTTAGCATAATGCCCTCAAGTTCTAATAATGCTGTCACAAATGACAAAATTTCTTTATTTTTTTAAGGCTGAAAATGTTTCATTATACATACATATATATGTATGATGTACCCATACCACATTTTCTTTCTTTATTCATTCATTGACAGACTTAGGTTGCTTCTATACCATAGCTTTTGTGAAAAATGCTGCTTTTCTATTTTTTGGGAAAATAACCATTATCTTCATGGAAACATTTTGAAAACTGATTTTAATATCATCAGTTTTTCTTACATCAAAGCAAAATGTAACTGGCAAACACAATATCAGTATTTCTGGAAAATTATAGTTATATAATGGAATATTGGGCTTCTCTGGTGGTTGAGACAGTAAAAAAATCCGCTTACAATGTGGGAGACCTGGGTTTGATCCCTGGCTTGGGAAGGTCCCCTGGACAAGGGCATGGCAACCCACTCCAGTATTCTTGCCTGGAGAATCCTTGTGGACAGAGGAGCCTGGTGAGCTACAGTCCATGGGGTGGCAAATAATCTGACATTACTGAGTGACTATGCACAGCACAGTGGGGTATTAGATCAATTTTATATTTTTTGCTTTATTTTATTAATTATTTCTTTATTGATGTATAATTATAATATTATATTCATTTCAGGTGTACAGCATAGTGATTCAATATGAATATTAATGCACATATGTGAAATCTAGAAGAACAGTGTGTGCTGTGCTTAGTCGCTGAGTCATGTCTGACTCTTTTTGATCCCATGGAGCCTGCCTGGCTCCTCTGTCCATCCTCCAGGGGATCTTCCCAACCAAGGGATCAAACCTGCATCTGCTATGTCTCCTGCATTGGAAGGCGGATTCTTTACTACCAGCGCCACCTGGGAAGCATGGCTGGGAGCTGACAGCGGGGTGGTTGCAGAGCTGGCTCTGCCTACAGGGACAGTGATTCCTGAAAGGGCTCTGGTCTCCTGTAAGAGCAGGTACAGGCTCTCCCTGCAGGGGGTGGGGTAAATTCTGCGTGAACTCTGGGTCTCCTGCAGAAGCCAGAGCAGGCTCTCCTCACAGGGGAGATGCCCATCCATATTGGGCTAGGAGAGCCACTTGCTTTGCTCAACTTGCTAACTTGAATGTAATCTCTTCCGGTTAACACCTTCATAGACACGTCTAGAAAAAGTGTTTAATAAATTAGGTATTTCTTGCTCTAGTCAAATTGATACACAAAACTAACCATCACAGGATTCATTTCTTTGACCTCAAATGCCTATAAACGTTGAGCAGCAAGCACAAGTACTTTGAAGCAAGATATTCGGAAAATGTTTTGGAAACAGGTATTTTCCTAATGTTTATATGATACGTTCTGATATGCATACACCTTGTTTATTAGATACAGTTCAGTTCTCTATGTGTCAGGTAAATGAATCTGAAATAAAGAAGAAAAATCACCAAAGGAATAAAGTCATTTTCAGTTGAGAATACATTGTAAAGATTAGGACTATTTAACTTTGAAAAATGAGAAAGAAGAATGATTAGGATGAAGGGGGTGGCAGAGGATGAGATGGTTGGATGGCAACGTCGATTCAATGGACAGGAATTTGAGAAAACTCTCGGAGATAGTCAAGTTCAGGGGAGCTGTGCATGCTGCAGTCCATGGGGTCATACAGAGATGGACACAACTTTTTGACTAAACAATAACAACCAGCACTGATATTGATGTCTGAGCACTCTTTGCATTTTGAGTCAAGTAGCNCTTTGAAAAATGAGAAAGAAGAATGATTAGGATGAAGGGGGTGGCAGAGGATGAGATGGTTGGATGGCAATGTCGATTCAGTGGGCAGGAATTTGAGAAAACTCTCGGAGATAGTCAAGTTCAGGGGAGCCGTGCATGCTGCAGTCCATGGGGTCATACAGAGATGGACACAACTTTTTGACTAAACAATAACAATCAGCACTGATATTGATGTCTGAGCACTCTTTGCATTTTGAGTCAAGTACCTTTTGTACTGGAAGTCTTCGGTGGCCCTAATGGAAATGTACAGTAAAGGATCAACTTAGTAGGTTGTCCACTCTGAACATTCCAAAGAAAGGCTGACCTTTTTGCTTCTCGGAGGTAATCTCTAAGCCCTTGGAGTATCTTGCTTCATAAGAGCATCTGTACTCCCCCCAAGACAGTGTCAGCTCAACCTCTAGAGGGACTGGAGACTGAAGTTCAGCCCGGTGGGCAGACTGGACACCAAGGGTCAGGTGTACTCCTCTGGTTGGTAATACTCTGTGCTTGCTGTTATACTTCGCTTCTGGGAGAATTAAACTGTCCACATGAACCTACTGCTAGAGGACCACAGGATGCTATACCCAGTTTCTCCTGGAGTTTCCCTTCCTTTATTCCTGACTTTAATCTGAATTCTATTGATATATAATAAACCATAATTGTGAGAATAACAGTTTTTCTGAATTGAGTCATTCTAGTGAGTCGTTGAGGACCTCTGAACAGAAGAACATACCTTGAAAGCTCTAGGTTGGCTTCACAAGTGGCTACATGTCCCATTTAAATGATGACGCTAATCTTAGAGATGGATAAATAGGTTGCAAGTTAAAGTTAAAAAAATTAAAACAAGAGGCATACAAAACTGCACCCTGATCTTCAAGAAGTTTCCAGAACTGATAGCTAATTCACCTATAGAAAGAGGTTTGGCAGTGCAAGGGGGCTTTAACTTAGACATCATGACATGCTTCTTTAATATCCACTGGACTGGCCCTAAGTGAGCANATTGATTAATATCCTTCAGGTGCCTAAAAGATAAAGAATATGGAGGCCTGGCAGCAAACATTAACTCAGTAATGAAACTCTTCCCCAAACTAATTCTTAGCTCTAAAAGGCTCTATATCTTAAGATGTTTTAAGCTTCATGCCTCTTGCGGTTGGGGGTGCTGTAAACAATCACAAGTTGTAAAAGTCTCCAACTGCCAGGCAAGTCAGAGAGCCATCAGAGGGATTTGAGCTGAGACATTCCTTTCATATGCAGAAGACCAGTTGGAGCTCTAAGTTAACTTTTTCCAGAGAAAGGTGGTCGGGGATAGCCCCCTTAATGTCAGGAGAGTATAGAATAGCAGACAGTAAACAGACAGATTTTGCTTTCAGGATAGATGCTCAGGCAAAGGACCCCTTGAGACCTGACTCGCCTTGCCCTGTCAGGTCTCTCCGCATGACCTTTTCATGGGTGGGATCTCCCGTGCTGGCTCCTGGCAGACAGGGAAACCTGGTGTGCTGCAGTCCATGGAGTTGCGAAGAGTTGGATATGACTTGGTGACCCAGCAAGGACATAGTCAGTTAACAAGCAACACTGTGATAGTCTCAGGTGAACATCAAAGGGACTCAGTCATACGTATACATGTATCCATTCTCCTCCAAACTTCCCTTCCATCCATAATATTGAGCAGAGTTCCCTGTGCTACACAGTAGGACCTTGGTTACCCGTTTTAAGTATAGCAGTGTGCACATGTCCACCCCAAACTCCCTCACTATCCCTTCATCCTTTCCCCTGGGACTCATAAGTTTGTTCTCGAAGTCAGTGACTCTCTTTTTTGTAACTAAGTTGGTTTGTGTCATTTCTTTGTAGACTCCACTTAGGTGTTATGCTCCAGTGCTAAGTCTTGTCCAGCTCTTTGTGACCCCATGGACTTCAACACACCAGGCTTCCCTGTCCTTCACTATATCCCAGAGTTTGCTCAAATTCATGTCCATTGAGTCTGTAATGCCACATATAAGGGATGTCATATGAGAAGGGTACTTCTTGAATGGAACAAGCGAGAGCAAACCCAAGTACCTTTGAGCTAGGAAGTAGGTGAGGTTGGATGGCCTTTTCCTTCCATCAGTCTCCAAAGCTCCCCACAAACCCATCAAAGCTCAGTGCATGGGTAACAGAATGAAACCCAAGATAAGAAAAGTGCCTGCTATCTCAGCAGGGGAAAGCCACATGGGAAATATCATCTAAGGGGAGGTCACCTCTGGCTGTGAAAGGGCTCTGTCCCTTGGAGATACGATGAAAGACAGATTCTCTTCTTGCCCCTTTCCATGCTTTATGGATGCCCTGATTGCATACTCTTTATGCACAGAGGAAGCATATGGAGCAGATACCAGACAAGCATGTTGGAGGCTGGGGTGGATCAGAGGGAGGACTTGGCAGGACACATAGAGGAGCTGAAGGGACTGAGGAATCCTGAGCGAGAGCATCTCTACCAGCTCTGAGATGGGTGGCCATGAGGGTGAGACTCGTGAACTAATGATAAGACCCATGTACATCAAGAAGCTGGGAAGGATGCATTCAAGAAAGAGAAGGAGCCCCCAAATTATTTCCCATCCACATATATACTGGCATTTGTGCAACTGAAGATACAACTTGAATACACAGCAATGCCTATTTTATATGCTTTTCTAGGCTCTCTGTGTGGTTATAACATATTACAGTAAAGTCATTTTATGATGAGTTTTACAACTCTTTCATTATTGACAGCATGACAATTGGCACTATATATTGTTACCTTTGTCAAGAATACTGGAGTGGGTTGCCATTCTCTTCTCAGGGGATCTTCCCAACTCAAGGATTGAACAGAAGTCTCGAATATTGCAGGCAGATTCTTTACCATCTGAACCACCAGGAAAACCCCTGTTCTTTGACAACTGCCCTTGATCAGATAGATTTACCGATGGGCTGAAGTCCTGCAGTCTCCCGAGTTATGGTCACTGCATGCTAATCTCACCAACTTTTCAAGAGCATAATGTTTTTAATTTTTTTTGATGAGGAACATTTTTAATGTCTTTATTTAATTTGTTACAATATTGCTTTTGTTTTGTGTCTTGTCTTTTTGGCCAAAAGGCACGTGGGATTTTAGCTTCCTCATTGGGGATTGAACCTTGACTTCCTGCATTGGAATGTGGTCTTAACCACCGGACCATCAGGGAAGTCCCACATGGTTCTTTTTTAACCTAATGCCTTTGTTTCAGGGCTACCCAAGCTACACAGAATTTGTTTCAAATCATGGCTCTTTAGCTAGTCACCATTCACGTTTCTGACTTTCTCTAATTTTTCCTGAAACTCAAGTGTGAGAAAAATAGGACCCAAAGCACTGATAGTTCTATTTGGAGTTTGATTCAGACCCTCATCAGGCACAGTGAGACTTCGCTAGCTCTTCAGAGCTGACCATTGTCAGAGTTCCTTTTATCGCTCACCCAAGCAATTATGGTGAAAATCTTTTTACCCAGTTTACTAGCCCCCTTATTTAATGTAATAGGTTTTTGAATGGCAATGACAAATTCAACAATTTTCAAATCTCAAGTTTTACTGGTTAGAACTTATTAAAGATAAACAGCACAATTCTTAAGACTAAGACCCAATAATAAGTCAACATAAGATTATAGTTAGCACATTATCTATTGCTGCTGCTGCTAAGTTGCTTCAGTCGTGTCCGACTCTGTGTGACCCCATAGACTGCAGCCCACCAGGCTCTGCCACCCCTGGGATTCTCCAGGCAAGAACACTGGAGTGGGTTACCATTTCCTTCTCCAATGCATGAACATGAAAAGTGAAAGTGAAGTCGCTCAGTCATGTCCAACTCTTCATGACCCCATGGACTGCAGCCTACCAGGCTCCTGTGTCCATGGGACTTTCCATACAAGAGTACTGGAGTGGGGTGCCATTGCCTTCTCCTACATTATCTGTTACGGGGTCATAATATTACCACAAATTTAACAGGTTAAAACAACACAGACTTATTGTTTTACAGTTTCTATGGATCAGGGGACTGGCATGGCTTAGCTGGGTCCTCTAGTCCTTTGTGGGCTTCCCAGGTGGGCCTAATGATAAAGAACCTGCCTGCCAGTGCAGGAGACATGGAGATCCAGGTCAATCCTTGAGTTGGGAAGATTCCCTAGAGGAGGGTATGGCAACCCACTCCAGTATTCTTGCCTGGAGAATGCCATGGACAGAGGAACCTGGCAGGCTACGGTCTATAGGGTTGTACAGAGTTGGACATGCCTGAAGCGACTTAGCACGAATGTACACACTAGTCCTCTGCTTACAAGGTTGCCATAAAAATGTTAGCTGGGGCTTCAGTCTCATCTGAGGCTTGTTTGAGCAGGGATTCACTTCCAAACTCACGCGGTTGTTGATAGAGCTCAGTTCTTTGTGACATGTTGTATTGAAGGCCTCAGTTTCTTGCTGGCTGTTGGCTGGAGGCTCCGTCCAGTTCTTTGCTCCAAGGATCTCCCCAACATAAACACTTACTTCCTCAAAAGCAGCCAGGGAAAGAGTTTCCCTGCAAGACAGGTGTGATAATCTTATGTAATGTAATCAGATACATCCCACCATCTTTGTCATGTTAGACAGACAAGGTCCGGGTCCCACCCATACTCAAAGACAGGAGACTACACTATGCATTGAATCCCAGGAGGATGCTGTGATTGTCAGGTGGATCATGGAGACCAACTTAGAGGCTCTCTGCCAGTGAGCAAGACTAATACTCATGGCCAGAAGGAAAAGCAAATGTAGTGCTTGTTGCACACTCATGCTTTGCTGAAGCACATGGGGGAGACAAGTGGAATGATTATGTCACCTGAACCCCAGCTACTCAGCAATGGCCCACTTGGAATGGTGGGCCTGTCTCTTCTATCTGACGGCCACAGCCTGTAAGAGGTGGCTTCTATTTATTTGCATCTGCAAGTACTTCTAGGGAGGGCTATATGGAGTAGGGGAATTATTATTTCCTAGCAGGTAAATATGTTGTTTGTGTGTGTGCGCATGCGTATGCTCAGTTGCTCAGTCCTGTCCGACTTTTTGCAGCCCCAGGGACTATAGCCCACCAGGCTTCTTTGTCCTTGGAATTTTCCAGGCAAGAATGCTGTAGTGTGTGTTGCCATTTCTTACTCCAGGGGATCTTCCTGACCCAGAGAGGGAGCCCACGTCTCTTGTGTCTCCTATATTGGCAGGCAGGTTCTTCACCACTGCCCTACGTGGGAAGTCAAGCAGGTAAATACAGAGCCCAACTGGCAGACTGCCGATGGGACACGTTGCTTTATCTTTTCAAGGTCTTGTGTGTTATTTGTGCATGTCCTCATAGACAAAAGGAGTGTTAAAGGTTAAAATAGGTTTCACTGTGACTTTTCCTTCTGTCCCCTACATTCCTTATTTATTACAAGAGACTTTCCATTATGATCTTCTTTTNGAGGAACATTTTTAATGTCTTTATTTAATTTGTTACAATATTGCTTTTGTTTTGTGTCTTGTCTTTTTGGCCAAAAGGCACGTGGGATTTTAGCTTCCTCATTGGGGATTGAACCTTGACTTCCTGCATTGGAATGTGGTCTTAACCACCGGACCATCAGGGAAGTCCCACATGGTTCTTTTTTAACCTAATGCCTTTGTTTCAGGGCTACCCAAGCTACACAGAATTTGTTTCAAATCATGGCTCTTTAGCTAGTCACCATTCACGTTTCTGACTTTCTCTAATTTTTCCTGAAACTCAAGTGTGAGAAAAATAGGACCCAAAGCACTGATAGTTCTATTTGGAGTTTGATTCAGACCCTCATCAGGCACAGTGAGACTTCGCTAGCTCTTCAGAGCTGACCATTGTCAGAGTTCCTTTTATCGCTCACCCAAGCAATTATGGTGAAAATCTTTTTACCCAGTTTACTAGCCCCCTTATTTAATGTAATAGGTTTTTGAATGGCAATGACAAATTCAACAATTTTCAAATCTCAAGTTTTACTGGTTAGAACTTATTAAAGATAAACAGCACAATTCTTAAGACTAAGACCCAATAATAAGTCAACATAAGATTATAGTTAGCACATTATCTATTGCTGCTGCTGCTAAGTTGCTTCAGTCGTGTCCGACTCTGTGTGACCCCATAGACTGCAGCCCACCAGGCTCTGCCACCCCTGGGATTCTCCAGGCAAGAACACTGGAGTGGGTTACCATTTCCTTCTCCAATGCATGAACATGAAAAGTGAAAGTGAAGTCGCTCAGTCATGTCCAACGCTTCATGACCCCATGGACTGCAGCCTACCAGGCTCCTGTGTCCATGGGACTTTCCATACAAGAGTACTGGAGTGGGGTGCCATTGCCTTCTCCTACATTATCTGTTACGGGGTCATAATATTACCACAAATTTAACAGGTTAAAACAACACAGACTTATTGTTTTACAGTTTCTATGGATCAGGGGACTGGCATGGCTTAGCTGGGTCCTCTAGTCCTTTGTGGGCTTCCCAGGTGGGCCTAATGATAAAGAACCTGCCTGCCAGTGCAGGAGACATGGAGATCCAGGTCAATCCTTGAGTTGGGAAGATTCCCTAGAGGAGGGTATGGCAACCCACTCCAGTATTCTTGCCTGGAGAATGCCATGGACAGAGGAACCTGGCAGGCTACGGTCTATAGGGTTGTACAGAGTTGGACATGCCTGAAGCGACTTAGCACGAATGTACACACTAGTCCTCTGCTTACAAGGTTGCCATAAAAATGTTAGCTGGGGCTTCAGTCTCATCTGAGGCTTGTTTGAGCAGGGATTCACTTCCAAACTCACGCGGTTGTTGATAGAGCTCAGTTCTTTGTGACATGTTGTATTGAAGGCCTCAGTTTCTTGCTGGCTGTTGGCTGGAGGCTCCGTCCAGTTCTTTGCTCCAAGGATCTCCCCAACATAAACACTTACTTCCTCAAAAGCAGCCAGGGAAAGAGTTTCCCTGCAAGACAGGTGTGATAATCTTATGTAATGTAATCAGATACATCCCACCATCTTTGTCATGTTAGACAGACAAGGTCCGGGTCCCACCCATACTCAAAGACAGGAGACTACACTATGCATTGAATCCCAGGAGGATGCTGTGATTGTCAGGTGGATCATGGAGACCAACTTAGAGGCTCTCTGCCAGTGAGCAAGACTAATACTCATGGCCAGAAGGAAAAGCAAATGTAGTGCTTGTTGCACACTCATGCTTTGCTGAAGCACATGGGGGAGACAAGTGGAATGATTATGTCACCTGAACCCCAGCTACTCAGCAATGGCCCACTTGGAATGGTGGGCCTGTCTCTTCTATCTGACGGCCACAGCCTGTAAGAGGTGGCTTCTATTTATTTGCATCTGCAAGTACTTCTAGGGAGGGCTATATGGAGTAGGGGAATTATTATTTCCTAGCAGGTAAATATGTTGTTTGTGTGTGTGCGCATGCGTATGCTCAGTTGCTCAGTCCTGTCCGACTTTTTGCAGCCCCAGGGACTATAGCCCACCAGGCTTCTTTGTCCTTGGAATTTTCCAGGCAAGAATGCTGTAGTGTGTGTTGCCATTTCTTACTCCAGGGGATCTTCCTGACCCAGAGAGGGAGCCCACGTCTCTTGTGTCTCCTATATTGGCAGGCAGGTTCTTCACCACTGCCCTACGTGGGAAGTCAAGCAGGTAAATACAGAGCCCAACTGGCAGACTGCCGATGGGACACGTTGCTTTATCTTTTCAAGGTCTTGTGTGTTATTTGTGCATGTCCTCATAGACAAAAGGAGTGTTAAAGGTTAAAATAGGTTTCACTGTGACTTTTCCTTCTGTCCCCTACATTCCTTATTTATTACAAGAGACTTTCCATTATGATCTTCTTTTGCTGCCTATTAGGTCTTTGCAGAAATATTTTCTGTTCATATTATCTCTTGCTTTTAACAGCTTCAGCCTCATTTTAAAAGTTTTCTATTTAAAGTTCAGTCAGTTCAGTTGCTCAGTTGTGTCCGACTCTTTGTGACCCCATGTACTGCAGTACACCAGGCCTCCCTATCCATCATCAGCTCTTGGAGTTTACCCAAACTCATGTCCATCAAGTTGGTGATGCCATCCAACTGTCTCATCCTCTGTCTTCCCCTTCTCCTCTTGCCTTCAATCTTTCCCAGCATCAGGGTCTTTTCAAATGAGTCAGTTCTTCGCATCAAGTGGCCAAAGTATTGGAGTTTCAGCTTCAGCATCAGTCCTTCCAATGAATATTCAGGACTGATTTCCTTTAGGATGGACTGGTTGGATCTCCTTGCAGTCCAAGGGATTCTCAAGAGTCTTTTCCAGTACCACAGTTCAAAAGCATCAATTCTTTGGCACTTAGCTTTCTTTATAGTTCAACCCTCACATCCATACATGACTATTGGAAAAACCATAGCTCTGACTAGATGGACATTTGTTGGCAAAGTAATGTCTCTGCTTTTTAATAAGCTGTCTAGGTTGGTCATAGCTTTTCTTCCCAGGAGCAGGCGTCTTTTAATTTCATGGCTGCGGTCACCATCTGCAGTGATTTTGGAGCCCCCCAAAATAAAGTCTGACACTGTTTCCACTATTTCCCCACCTATTTGCCATGAAGTGATGGGACCAGATGCCATGATCTTAGTTTTCTGAATGTTGAATTTTAAGCCAACTTATTTACAGTTAACTCACTCTTAAGATGTTCATCAACAGATGAATGGATAATATGATGTGGCATATATTTAAAATGGAATAATAATTCCAGCCATAGAAAGGAACATAACTGAGTTATTTACAGAGACATGAATGGACCTGAAGATGGTTGTACAGAGTGCAGTAAGTCAGAAAGAGAAAAACAAATATCTTATACTAATGCATATATGTGAAATTTAGAAAAAATGGTTTAGGTGACCACATTTGAAAAACAGACATAGAAACCAAATGTGTAAATACCAATGGGGAAAGAAGTAGGATTCGAGGAATTGGTAGATTGGGATGGACATATATACACTATCGATACTGTGTATAAAATAGATACACAGTGTCTATTGAGGGGGACATGGTGTACAGTGCAGGTCACTCTGCTGAATGCGCTAAACATTGTTATGACCTAATGTGAGAGGAACCCAAAAGGGAGGGGATAGATGTATATGTGTGGCTGACTCATTTTGCTGTACAGTAGAAGCTAACCCAATATTGTAGAACAACTATGCTGCAATAAAAGTAATTAATAGAACATATTTGAAAGACAAAAAAATAAATTAGAGCTCACTCTAAGCTCTCTTTTTCACATGGTATACTTGCATACAAGACAACTTTCAAATACAGCCTGTTCTGACACATCTCCCGAGCTTGCATCTGGCACTACGTGCCGGGTGTTTCTGAATGGCTGTCTTGGGCTGGCGCCTTTCTGTAGCAGATTCTAAGACAAGGATATGAGTGTAAGTAGTTTATTTGGGAGATGATTCAAGGAAACAGCAGCAGCAAGTGGGGGAGGTGAGACAGAAAAGAAAGGGAAGCTGTCAGTATCAAAGGGTGTGATGTCAAGCAGGTTACTCTGTGCACAGCAGCAGTTTAGTGCTGCTGGGTGATGCTCTAGAACTTGGTTCCATCGTTGTTGCCCTTGCTCTCATTCCCAGGGTGAGAGAGATGGGATTCTTCATCACTGGTTGAGGACTGCCTTTGAGGTGTGTTAACTCCCTCTCATTTTTGGCATGTTCCATGTGGTCTAAGTAAAGGGGCTACAACGATCAGTGATTAGCTCAGGCAGAGGGAGGTTGGAGCTTGTAGTTGAAAGTCGTTGGTTTGGAAGATTGTCTGTTTCTCAGTTTATCCCCTGAAAAGAATGTGGTCATTCTCATTATCTCTTTTCTTTCTATGTCAACATAGCTCCTCCTCTTTGTTTAAAAAACATATTTATATTTATTTCTTTGGCTGCACTGGGTCTTAGCTGCAGTATGTGGGATCTCCCATCTTCGTTATGAAATGAGAACTCTTAAATGGTGGTATATGGAATCTAGTTCCCTGAGCAGGGATCCAACTTGGGTCCCTTGCACTGGGAGTGCTGAGTCTTAACCACTGGACCTCCAGGGAAGTCCCAATACAGCCCACCCTCTGAATGCCTCTGTCTGTCAAGCAGCATTATGCCTCGGTCACTGAAGCTTGAGTTGACTGGATTATCTTCACATTTCTTCGAGGAAGCTAAGGCTCAGAACGTTCATGTGACTTGCCTAAGGTCACTGGTTGGTGACAGATCCTTCCACTATTCTACAAAGCAGAGGCTCTACAAAGAGGCTGAAACAGCTTTGCTTGCAGAAGCTCTGACTCTGAGAAAGTCAGTGACCTAATCTAAGAAAACAAGGGTCACATCCTCTATGGCATTTCTCCCTGGGCTTCCTGTTTCTGGACTTCCTGTCTCCCCTAAGCTGATACTAGTCCCCTAGCTCTCTCTCTAATTGCCCAGATGGTTTAATCATTCTCCTGAATCTTTGCTGTGCCACTCATTCTAATTAGTCCTGGAATCTTAAAACAAGTGCATATCTTTGCAAGAGCCTATTTTTCCCACTCAGTGAGTTTCAGGGATGCTTGAAACTCCAACTATGAAAGGCAGGTGACAGAGGACTTGCTTTTCGTAGTGAACTAGATAGAACCTGAGCACAAACAAAGACAGGGAATGGGAAATAAATTTCAGGTGAGGATTGATGTTGTAGATTGGGTTGCATACATGCTCGATAGTGTCCAACTCTGCGACTGACTCCATGCAGCCCCAGGGACTGTAGCCCACCAGGCTCCTCTGTCCATGGAATTTTCCAGGCAAGAATACTGGAATGGGTTACCACTTCCTACTCCAGGGGATCTTCCTAACCCAGGGGTCAAAGCCACATCTCCTGCATTGGCAGGAGGCTTCTTTACCACTGTGCCACCCAGGAAGCATAAAACGTAAAAACTCAGCCTTATTTATTTTTCTGTGGTTTGGATAACCTTCATAGGTCAAGCAGAATATATTGTAGACTTTTTCCAAATATTCGCGGGCATGTTCTTTGTCTTCTTGTGCAAAGACTTTGAAGTGTGACAGGAATAGCTGCTGATCTAACAAGGGCCGTAGCAGTAAAGGCTCATGACATGTAATGAACCAGAGATGGCATCTCATGGAGAGAAGCTGCATTCCTGTCTCCTTTCGTGATTTCTCGAAGGTTGTCAGCAAGCTGAAGGCAACATCTTTTCTTAGGGTAAGTTGGATATTCAGTGTTACCCCAGGGTGAGTATCAAATGATCTGGCAGTGTAAGAAATACACAGTGGTAGAGATTTTATTTCTAATGAGCAGAGACTGGAAACACATTTGGAAGTCTATCATGATGTTTCTTTTCCTACCTCAGTCTAATGATCTCATTGGCTTGAATTCTCCGTGGTTTGGCTTCTAATTCTTTGCATTTCCATCTTCATCTTTCCCATTCACTGCCCCATTTTTTGGTCTATATATCTCCTTCCAAGTTCTTGCTCCTTTTTTATCTTCTTGATTCCTCATCTTTTTTTTGTTGTTGTTTTTTAAATTGAAGCATAGTTAATTTATAATGTTGTTTTAGTTTCAGGTGTATGGCAAAGGGATTTGAGTTTTATATATATTCTTTTTCATTATATAAGGCGTTGAATATTATTACAAGATATTGACTATAGTTTCCTGTGCTATTCAGTAAGTCCTTGTTGTTTATCTATTTTATATATAGTAGTTTGTTTGGTTCTTTTATTCAGTCTGCTGCAATCCCTCCTTTCCCAACTGGCCTTACCTCCACTTAGTGTGTTTTGTTTGTTTGTTTTTGGATTTTAGTTCTCAAACTAAGCTGTGCCTTCAGCAGGGAAAGTATGCCTAAATACTGAATCGCCAGGAAATTTCCCACCTCCAATAGGTTTTATGAGACATATGAATGTAGCAGCTGAGGAGGACACGATGGAGAGAGGTCAGTCAGGCTGCTTGGTTTTCTTTCAAGGCTCTCTGTGCTCCTAGTAAATTGAAGAAAATCTTTGTAGAGTAGGTGGTGAAAAAGAGTCACCAAGGAAGTAAAGGACTTGGAGTTATACGGCATAGCAACCCAAAGGGCAAACTTCAGATTGTCTAATTTTTGCTGTACTCTTTGGTAAAATGAGATGACTTTTCTCTCTAGAGGAGGGATTGCAAATATTGAAAAAAAAAAAAAAGATGTACAACATAAGAGTTGTGAGTTAACTTTTGTTTGGGGAAAAATGAGGACTATAGCCAGTGAGGCAGCATCTCATAGAGCTCTGAGAGACTGATCCAAAGTAGCAGGGGGGGAAAGTCAATATATAAGGTTTTGGTGAAGGGGGAGTTCAGTATCATGAAGCACTCATTTTACAAAAGGGTTTTTGTTAGTCACAAGGATCTGATGTCACCATGAAGGGATTTAGTGCTTCTCTAGATATAAAGAGATGCAAGGATTGAAATCATAAAATCTGTTCCTAAAAACATCTAAAGAATGCCAAAGAATGCTCAAGCTACTGCACAACTGCACTCATCTCACATGCTAGTAAATTAATGCTCAAAATTCTCCAAGCCAGGCTTCAACAATACATGAACTGTGAACCTCCAGGTGTTCAAGCTGGTTTTAGAAAAGGCAGAGGAACCAGAGATCAAATTGCCAACATCTGTTGGATCATCAAGAAAGCAAGAGAGTTCCAGAAAAACATCTATGCTTTATTGACTATGTCAAAGCCTTTGACGGTGTGGATCACAATAAACTGTAGAAAATTCTGAGATGGGAATACCAGACCACCTGACCTGCCTCTTGAGAAATCTGTATGCAGGTCAGGAAGCAATAGTTAGAAATGGACATGGAACAGACTGGTTCCAAATATGAAAAAGAGCACATCAAGGCTGTATATTGTCACCCTGCTTATTTAACTTATATGCAGAGTACATCATGAGAAATGCTGGATGAAACATAAGCTGGAATCAAGATTGCCAGAAGAAATATCAATAACCTCAGGTGCAGATGGCACTCTTAGGGGAAGCACACTGATTGAAACCGCCCACCCTGGCCAGGCACCATAGTAACCATTTGTATGAGTTGTTTTACGACAGGAGATCCTAATAAGGAATACAGAACTAATAAGCCATCACCAACCAGAAGAGTTCAGGAAAGGTCTAAAGGAGACACCACATGTCTGTCCACTTCCCAGAATCCCTCTTGGGGGATCCATCCATCTTGGCTAAGCCATGCGTGTGCCACCAGGAAAGACTCTGAATTAGAATGATTGGCCAAAGACCACCTGGAAACTAATCCCATCACCATAAAACCCGACATTGCAAGCCACGCGGCAGAACAGTTCTTCTGGGTTCCCTTACCCTACTGCTCTCCACCCAGGTGCCTCTTCCCAATAAAGTCTCTTGCTTTGTCAGCACATGTGTCTCCTCGGACAATTCATTTCCGAGTATTAGACAAGAGCCCAGTTTTAGGCCCTGGAAGGGGTCCTCCTTCCTGCAA
>SJYA01000280.1:411531-425439 GCA_006410615.1 Neotragus moschatus
AAAGCTGAGCGCTGAAGAATTGATGCTTTTGAACTGTGCTGTTGGAGAGGACTCTTGAGAGTCCCTTGGACTGCAAGGAGATCCAACCAGTCCATCCTAAAGGAAATCAGTTCTGACTATTCACTGGAAGGATTGATGCTGAACCTGAAACTCCAGTACTTTGGCCACCTGATGGGAAGAACTGACTCATTTGAAAAGACTTTGATGCTAGGAAAGATTGAAGGCAGAAGGAGAAGGGGACAACAGTAGATGAGATAGTTGGATGGCATCACCGACTCAATGGGCATGAGGTTGAGTAAACTCCAGGAGTTGGTGATGGATAGGGAAACCTGGCATGCTGCAGTCCATGGGGTCACAAAAAGTTGGACAAGTCTGAGTGACTGAACTGAAGTGAAGAACATCCAACTATCTAAAGACCTGTCCCACTATATTCCCTGGAGCACAGGATGCCTCACTCCACCCTGAACTCCCTCAGGGATTGCTGAAGGTCAACAGCTATAGCAGCATGGGGTTCAATCTCCGAAGAGGCAGATGGCAAATGTCTTTGTTGTCCAGTCATTGGCNGGACAAGTCTGAGTGACTGAACTGAAGTGAAGAACATCCAACTATCTAAAGACCTGTCCCACTATATTCCCTGGAGCACAGGATGCCTCACTCCACCCTGAACTCCCTCAGGGATTGCTGAAGGTCAACAGCTATAGCAGCATGGGGTTCAATCTCCGAAGAGGCAGATGGCAAATGTCTTTGTTGTCCAGTCATTGGCCATGCTTTTGGTAAGTGCCAGTTTGTGGTTGACACAAATGTCAACCTTGGAGCTAAATCCTGCTCACCGCTCACTTCTGCAATTCAAGTTTTATCCGTACACGGACAGGCCCACCAGTTTACATGTTACCTATGTCTGCTTCCATGTGTTATTATGCTATCATGGCAACCTCAGCTGTTGCAGCAGAGATCCTATGAGCTGTGAAACCTAAGATATGTACTCTCTGGTACTTTATAGAAGAGGTTTGCCGACTCTGGAAGGTTATAAAACCTTGCATATCATGGGGAGGATATTTCTCATAACTGACTCTAGAAATACAGTGTAAAGCCTAATTAAAGCTTCTGAGCCCTCAAATAATACAGCAAATGGGGTAAATGTCAACACAAAGTAAATATGGCCAGAGACTTCATGGTATTCCTTATACTACCTTAATTCTTGAAAGTTTTCTGTAAGTTTGAAATTATATCCAAATAAGAAGATCAGTTTTAAGGAAAAACAAACAAACAAACAAACAAAAAAACACTTCAGAGGCCTGAAAGAAAAGTGTCTGCCTTCAAGCCTACAACAGTTTTCTTTATCATCATTGTATCAGTCAGGGTTCTCCAGAGGAAGAGAATTAATAGAAGATACACACACATATATATGCATGCACGTTATACTATTATCTATAATATAATAATTGGGCTTCCTTGGTGGTGAAAGGGTAACAGACAGGAAGGCCAGGGGTCTCCAAACAGAGGAAATAGGCTGCAAGTGTCAGACATTTTTTTCTCTCTCTCTTAAGCGGCAGGAAGAAACAAACTAGTGTTAGATTTTTCCCCCCTTCTCTATACAAATTTAAAAGGAGGATTCTTTTAAAATTCTGTGTTGCCATGACAATACCTGGCTCCACCCAAACTTAACTTTTCTCAAACCTTAAGCTAACCAATGTGCTTTACTTATGGAAATGTTTGTCTTAAGCTATCTTTTTTTTTTTTTTTTTTTGTCTTAAGCTATGTTAATGAATTATGTATTTACCCTAGACTCAGTCTTCAAGTTGGTTCCAGCTAAGACTCAGAACCGACTTGACAAAACAGTATGTTTACCCATGCAAATGTTCTCTTAAGCTATATTAATGAGACTGTATTTGTTTGGTNTTTTTTTTTTTTTTGTCTTAAGCTATGTTAATGAATTATGTATTTACCCTAGACTCAGTCTTCAAGTTGGTTCCAGCTAAGACTCAGAACCGACTTGACAAAACAGTATGTTTACCCATGCAAATGTTCTCTTAAGCTATATTAATGAGACTGTATTTGTTTGGTAACCTGCCTTTCTTCAAGATTCATGTCAATCATTTTATGGCCCAGGACAACTCACCTGGTGCCAATGTTATCTTAAAATGCATATTGTGGGTGAGGGACCTGGTGCCAGCCTCTGAGTTTTGAGACTTCTCCTTTCTCTAATTAGCAGACTGCTAGTAGCTATATAACGTCCAGCTAAAGACTAATAGGGGGACATTCTTTCTGCCCCCCTTCTGATGTCTATGTCAGAAGCTTTCTCTGTCTTTTACACTTTAATAAAACTTTATTACACAAAAGCTNTTTGCATGAAATGTTCCCTTGGTATCTCTAATTTTCTTGACGAGATCTCTAGTCTTTCCCATTCTGTTGAAACACAGTAACAATGATAAAATACAGAATGAATATATATATGAATATATATATAAACATATATATAGAAGATGAATATCTATACTATTTAGGTTGAATAGTTTTGTTATATAAAAACATTACATTTATATGCTTTTATTGCTTATTATATACATCTACATTATAGATATAGTGTTAGCTATCTTTAAACTTATTCTATTTGATCGAGTAGCAAATAGAAAGTGTTATATGATGTGTGAAGTTCCATAAACACATATGCCAGCCTCTCTTTTCTCAGCCAGCTGTCATACAACGTTCAGATGGCTCCCTCCTGGTGCCCTTGCGCGGTCCCTATTTTTCCCTGCTTCTCCCTTCCCTCTCTCCCTGCCTCTATCTATTTCGAGTAGCTTTTATTTACTTTTAATAAGAACCCCCAACATGAGATCTACCCTCTTAACGTTTACTGAAGCTCACAACACAGCAGGTTTAACTATAGGCACCTCGTTGTACAGCGAACATCTAGAACTTACTCATCTTGTATGACAGAAACTTTTTATGGACTAAGTTTTGAAGAAGTAAACAACAGCGGCAGAACACGCAGCTACGACAAATGTCCTGAAGGTGGCAGCAGAGGACTGAGGATGGGAAAAAGCTCCAAGGTCCTTGCTTTTTCCAAGGACCTTGGGGAAAAGAAATCTGTAAAGAATCTCTGCCTGTAACGCAGGAGACGGGGATTCGATTCCTGGGTTGGGAAGATCCCCTGGAGAAGGGAATGGTAATCCCCTCCAGTGTTCTTGCCTGGAGAATTCCATGGACAGAGGAGCCTGGTGGGCTGCAGTCCATGGCGTCACAAAGTTAGACAGGACTAAGCCACTAACACCTCAGCAGGGTCCTTGCAGATGCCCTATGTGATTTGAAGGGGTGAGAAAGGTTATCTCATGGGTCTCTTCTCGTATCTTAAAGTTCCCTTTCGTTGTTACTGCTGGGAAGGGATGTATCATGGAAGTGCAGGAAGCTTTTCTAAATGCAAATGATATCCTGGAACAGGGAGCTTGCTATTATTCATCAAAACCTCAGGAAAAATAAGAGCACCTATGTATCAACAGGATGGAATGAAGTGGACCTGGGGGTGGAGGTGAGATTGGGGCAGGAAGAAAAGGGCGTGGGTTTGGGCGCGCCCCAGGACACCTTGATCTGTAGGGAAGAGCACAGCCAGGGAAAGCCCGAGCTAAACCATCTAAATGGTGGGGCCAGAGCAGTCCTCTCCTGTCTGGGTCTAAGCTTTGAGCCCTTGGAACATCATCATCCACCAAGTTTAAATAACACGTAGATTCCAAAGTGTCTGTGTGTACCAAGTAGATTCTCAGTATCTTCTGGGGATCAGGTTAGCAATAAAATGGATAAAAAGAGGCCAGGAATACTGTCAAGGGTTCAGAGTGACGCTCTGAAATTAATACTACCACCAGAGGGCAGTATTACCCCACCAAATGTTTACACCTTAAGGTTCCCTCTTGCAAGCTAAGCGGACCGCCTACAGCTAACTACACGTGTTTCCCATTTGTATCAATAATTGGAATTTGCTTATAAGCAGCAATTCTGCCAGCAATGCAGGAGACTCGGGTTCGATTCCTGGGTCGGGAAGATCCCCTGGAGAAGGAAATGGCAACCCACTCAAGTATTCTTGCCTGAAGAATTCCATGGACAGAGGAGCCTGTCAAGCTACAGTCTGAGGAGTTGCAAGAGTCAGACACGACTGAGCAGCTAAACTACTACTACTATAAGGAGCAATTTATTTGGCTTTTTCCCATAAATAACAAATACTTTTTCTTGTTGTTGTTGCTAATAGTGACTGCTTTAGATATACTTCAGTTATTATCTGGGATTATTAGATGAGCGCCTAAAGGTGGTATTGTCTGTGACTCCAGACATTTTGATTTAAAATTGTCAGTGAAAAACAAACAAACAAACAAAAAACTAAGCAGCATGTGAACTGACATATGAAGCCCTCCTAGCCGGAATATACCAACTGCTGTTGATTGCAAGACAAAACAACATAGAACTTGTTCAGTTGGTAATTTACTCTTCCTGAGTTGCATCTATGGCTTTTTCCTAGTAGCATAAAGCAAAATGGTTGCAACATATAGTTCATATGGTTTACACAGTCAAAGCCATTTTTGTATTAATGCATTTGGTGGTTGAGAGTTTGCAAAGGTGATTATGAAACAAGATAGTACATGGAGACAACCTGGTCCAAACCTTACACACAGCAGAGATCTTAAGGACACAGAGGCTGCTGCTCTAGGCTGCTGCTCTGTGAATGAAGCGACGTGAGCGATCAGGGGACAGGTACAACAGGCCGTGGCTAGGGTGGTACAGAAGCAGCCAAACAGTGCACACCCTGCTGATGTTTTAGTAGATGCATGACAGGGTGAGCTGTCTGCTCGGCATTCCCAGATCACTATATCAGTGCAGGAAAAAGAGCGAAACTTCCTATCTTCAAGAGTCTCTGCAGACCACAGTGTTCAGCATTAACACCTTTTGAGAATAGCAGATCCATATTTTTTTCGTTGCTGGATTTGGATTTAAATCCCCCTGCTGCTGCTACCACTAAGTTGCTTCAGTCGTGTCCGACTCTGTGTGACCTCATAGACAGAAAGTGAAGTTGCTCAGTCGTGTCCGACTCTTTGCAACCCCATGGACTGCAGCCTACCAGGCTCCTCCGCCCATGGGATTTTCCAGGCAAGAGTACTGGAGTGGGATGCCATTGCCTTCTCCGTTAAATCCCCCAGGCAAAGTTAAAGGCACACTTCTGGGGCAGTCTTTGCTGGGATCTGCTGAGTTTCTTGGACACCTTCAGAGTGATAGAATATTTGGTAGACATAGTGACGTTGGGGGCTTCCCTTGTGGCTCAGTCGGTAGAGAATCTGCCTGCAATGTGGGAATCCACTTTCAATGCAGGAGACCTGGGTTCTTTTCGTGGGTTGAGAAGATCCCCTGGAGAAGGAAATGGCAACCCATTCAAGTATTCTTCCTGGAAAACCCCATGGACACAGGAGCCTGGAGGGCTACAGTCCATAGTGTTGCAAGAGTCAGACATGACTTAGTGACTAAACCATAGTGACATTAGAGCTTCCAGACACTATTGGGCCCTACAGGGCATACGTAGCAGGCAAAGATGAGCGGCCTTAATGCCTGGGCTCATTCAATTTTCCCCATCTCCTCTTGTTTTAGACTTCTTTAGACACCTAGGAGGTGTACATGGGGCCAATTCCTTAAGTAAGATCTCTTGTTTGGACCAGTTTCGACTCTGGCCATTTGCCAAGCTTTTCTCCTCCTTCCTTCCTTCCCTACTTGCTTCCTCATCTTGCTCCTTCCCTCCGTTTCTTCCTTCCTTATGTCTTGTTACTTACTGTAGTCTATTCATTTTAGATCCAGACATTAGGAGCAAGTATTTTATTTAACGCATTTCCTGTTACAGACTGAATTGTATCCCCTCTTTCCACATAGATGTGGAAGTTCTTGCCTGCACTAACTCAGAATGTAGCTATGTTTGGAGATAGGTCCCTCAAGAGGTGAGTGCGTGCTCAGCCGCGTCAGTCCTGTCTGACTCTTTGCGACCCCCTGGACTGTAGCCTGCCAGGCTCCTCTGCCCATGGGACTCTCCAGGCAGGAATCCTGGAGTGGGTTCTTTCAACAAGTTGTTTATCTTATGTTAGTTGCTGAGTCGTGTCTGACTCTTTGCAACCCTGTGGGCTATCACCCCCCAGGCTCCTCTGTCCATAGAATTTTCTAGGCGAGAATACCGGGGTGGGTTGCCATTTCTTTCTCCAGGGGGTTAACTAAGGTTAAATGAGGTCATCAAGGTGGCCCTAATCTAATGCTTGGTGTCCTTATCAGGAGACATTCAGATGCAGACACACAGGGCAGAGACCATGTGGAGCAATGGAGAAGGTGGCCGTCCACAAGCTAAGGAGAGAGGCCTCAGAGAAAACCAAACTTACTGACATTTTAATCTTGGGGTTCCAGCCTCCAGAACTGTAGGACAATGATTTTCTGTGGTTTACGAGGCTCTAGTCTGTGGTATTTTGTTACAGCAGCCCTAGCAGGAATTCATCCCCTTAGTATATGTATAAATAACAGAATAGTTCTGGAATTTGTGCCTCATTCTTGCTCAGGAGCCATGCTAATCATCTGTGTATCAGTCTAATTTTAGCAGACGTGCTACCAAGGCTAGCCCTCGGCATGGATTTCTTAACCCCCAAATCTACCAAAGCTTTAAAACCTGGGCTTTCCTGGAGTTTGGGTCTCATGTCTTCTGTTGCCACACCCCAGCGTTGCTGCCCACTTGACTTTGATGAGTGTAAGGAGACCCTGCGTCACAGCATTTCTGAGCAGTTTCAGGGCCCTCCCCTGACTCGGTACAGCATGTTGGTTCACTTTCATATTTAACATCACCATG
This sequence comes from Neotragus moschatus, assembly GCA_006410615.1. Lineage (NCBI taxonomy): Eukaryota > Metazoa > Chordata > Mammalia > Artiodactyla > Bovidae > Neotragus > Neotragus moschatus. The sequence continues at coordinate 418,382 of SJYA01000280.1, forward strand.
AGTGCAAAAGCACCATAGGAGATTGAAACCCTCTTAGAATGGTGGCATGTGGGTGGGGAGGAACTGGGGACTGTGACTAAAGAGAGAAAGTTGGTCGAAAACTTTCTTTCACTGCTGTTGCAGGCAAAACGTTTCTTCGTCAAGAGAATGGCCACGCGTCTGCAGAGCTCATTAAAATTCCCATGTTTGGGTGAAAATATTGAAGTAAAGTACTGCAGATGGCAGCGTGACATTACACATGATGATTCTGGAGCAAAGTCACAGCGTCATTGTCCCACTTTCCTTTTTTTTTTTTTTTCTCCTAGTGGGTAAGTTACTGGAAGCTTTTAAAAAATGATTATTTATGGTGAAAACTTGGACAGGCAATTATGCCTGTTTTTCGAGTTCACTTCCATGGTCTGCAATGGCAACGTACCAGTCAGCAACATCCCCTTGAAAAGCCTCCAGGCAAATACATTGTTATCTCGCTCCCCACTTGGAGAATCCCAAGGTTAGATTTCAACCTATTTTGAAATTAAACTTCAGAGATATGCCCAGCCTTCTCTCAAGTTCTTAAAGATAAGTTTACCCAATGTTAACAAAGAAATAATTATTCTCAGAACCTAGGGCACCAAAGCTATATGAGAGCTGCCTCTTAGACTGACACACACGTGCTGCTCTGTAACAGACATGCAGACATGCTTCAGTTTCCCCCCATTCATTTTTAACCAGAAAAAAACGAGTGCTTTGGGAACTCCAGGGATGTCTGTTTTCAGCAAAATCTCTAAAACTCAGAACACCAGGTCAGCAAACATATTCTCTTCAGGTTCAGGCAGTAAATATTTCCAGCTCTTTGGGCCACATGGCCTCCACCACAACTCTGCCTTGTACCCAAGGGCAGCCACAGGCAGTGTGTCTACCAACTGGTGTGGCCCTGTTCCAATAAAACTTTATTTATAAAAGCAGGCAGGCAGATTTGGCTCTAGGTAGCTTGCCAACATCTGCTCTAAACCTGGGTTTGCGGATCCGCTGAGGAGGCCTCCCTGTGTTGTTTGAATTCTTGTGGACATTTTACCCTCCCTCCTTTTTTTTTTTTTGTCTTCTCACTTAAAGGCTGCTATGATTCATACGTATTTCAAGCATGACCTGTATCTTTTTCTTTGGAGGTAAAATGTTGAGGGTGACATTAGAGACATATTCAATCACAGTGTTAGCCTGACTATGTTTCGTTCTTTCTGATTTCTTCCCATGAGGTCCATGTGGCCTGGGTTCAATCTTAGGAATAAGTGTTTGGATTTGGGACCATACTTGTTTTCAAACTGGCCCAGTATGGATGAAGGTAATGGAGCAAATGCTACTCATGTCTCCTGAGGTAACGCATGTGTCTAGTAGGCAGACAGTCAGCTTTGGTAGCCATTTACATTGGTAATTACATGAGGAGGTCACATAAACATGTGTTTATGAAGAGCGCCCTGGATGTAACAAAATGCATTAAGCAATTTTCAAAAAGGTGATGTGTTTATTAATATGCTTATTAACAGTCTTTCATAGCTCAGTTGGTAAAGAATCTGCCTGCAAGGCAGGAGAACCCGGTTCTATTCCTGGGTGGAGAGGGTTTGCTGGAGAAGGGATAGGCTATCCACTCCAGTATTCTTGGGCTTCCCTGGTAGCTCAGCTGATAAAGAATCCACCTGCAATGTGGGAGACCTGGGTTCCATCCTTGGGTTGGGAAGATCCCCTGGAGAAGGGAAAGGCTACCCACGTCAGAATTCTGGCCTGGAAAATTCCAAGGATTGTATAGTTTGTGGGGTTGCAAAGAGTCAGACATGACTGAGTGACTTTCACTTTCATTTTATCAACTGTCAGTTTCCATAGATGCTGAATCCACACACCGTTCACTCAAAGTCAATGTCTAAACTCTGGTGAAGATGGTCTCAATGTTAAGAATGGTGCTGAGTCTGTGGGAATCGGCAAACAAGATCTCCTCAAGGCTACGTTGAGGCAGACCTGACCCCTGATTGGCCCCAGACTGTTCTTCTTAAAGGGATTCTCTTAAAGGGGGTTGGGCTGCTAGGCTGTTTCCCATATGTCCAGGCTGCAGCAGACCCCAGCAGAGTAAAGCAAATCATTTCCAGGAACTTTTTGTGGGGCATGTATATATGCAAGGATGTTTTTGATAGCTTCTGGCCTCATTTTAATTCTGAGCTTATAAGAGCATTATAGAAGTGATGACCTTGAACGTGAAGTTGAAGCTGGCCAAGGATATCTCTTCTGTCACATAAAATCCACTCACACCAGACTTGATACACTTTGTATGGATTAATTTAAGAGTAAAACTCTGTCATCCCCATGTGGACTATGGTACTTGTGGGCTGAAGAGTGGGCAGGAATCTGTGGTTGGCCTTCACATCTTGACCTGGAGTCACTTGAATTCCTGCTTTGTGTCAGCTCTCATAGGAAAGTAAAGCCATTCCAGAGGCTTACCTGTACAATAAAGGACTTTGTTTATTTTTATCTTTCTTGCCAGCTTGGAAATCTTATTACGTGGGCTGAGCTGCAGAAATAGACAAAACTACACAGAACAACCTGCTTCATGGAGCAACCTTGGGAAGTGTGGTGACTGAGCTACAGATAGGCGTTTAAGTGGGGGGAATTTCCATGATAAATGTACTCAAAGGACCAGAGAAGGGAACCCACATGAAAAACATACATTGGGTGCTTGGAGACTGTGCTTTCTATAGACAGGCTGTATAAAACTATATCAAGGAAAGTCTCTAGGGGAAGACGTGAGAATTTGTTCAAGGCATTGGGATCAAAAGTTCTGCTAAACTTTGGCTGAAACTTCATGGAAAGAGAAAAAAATCCTCCAGGTAATACAAAGTGGACCTTTTTTCTTCATGCTCCACAGAAGTTTCTTCGAAATATTTTCCATCTCCACCCTGATTTGGCAAGCTTTGAATATGTGTATTCAGTGCATACCTAAACCTCTTAGATCCTTGGACTGTGCTGTTCAATATGGTAGCCACTAGCCCAGGTTTCTATTAAGCACTTGAAATGGGGCCACTGCGACTAAGGAACTCAATTGTTAATTCTATTGAATTCTAGTTACTTTTATTGAATTTCAACGTGTGGCTGTTGGTCATCTTATTATGACATCACAGATAAAGAACATTTCCATCATTGTAGAACATTCTCCTTAGACCATGCACAGTTCTAGTGTGTGACAGGTCAATTTTTTTGTGCATAAAATTGTTTTTCTACCAACTGGCAAAGTTTAAAAAAGAATGCTATGGAGAAGACAACTTAACTCTTAAGGTTTTGTTAAAATCTTCTTAACATTTGCTCAAACCTCTTCTACTCTCCCATTCTGAGTAATTCTGTTTATTCCTGTATGTAGCATTTTATATTTAGTTCTTTCTAATGTAGCTAAATACAAATATACCAATTTCAGGAAAGACTTCTTTAATTAGTTGTACTTGAAATGTCCTCATGGATCCTTCCTGTAATAACTGAGAGAACTATTCCCTATTCCCAGTGGGAAAATGAAAAAGAGAAAGACCTGTTTTCTTCATTCACGCCAAACAGGAAAACACTGTGGTTTAGCAATGGATAATTAAGTGGGAGGAAGCTTCTTAGGTCTTTAAAATGGAGTAACAAAACACATGTGTCAACTTACCTTGCTCTTCCTAATTTCTCCAAAGAGTATCTGTGAATACCTAATTTAGGCTTTTTTTCGGGGGTTGGGGGTGTCTCACTGAAGCTAAGTACACATTAGCTTCAGGAAAAAGAGATAGTTTTTAATCATGGTTTACAACCTAATGTGGCATATTTCAGAATGTAGCTGATGTTCTCAAAAAGGTCATATACCAGCAAAATGATCATTTCCTGATATTGTTATTAAGAAAAATGGATGGAAAGCAAGATACATTAAAATTACTAAGATCTAAGATCCTTGAGGGCACCAATCTTGCATGTTTTGTCCCCAGGGTAAACCCAGGTGTGCCCCACCCCCCTCCCCGTGCTTGTGCTGTTGGAAGCGTCTATGACCCTTAAATGTGAGAGTCAGCTGGTGTACTGTTATCGAGTAAGAAGTGTTTCCCAGGTGGTTCAGTGGTAAAGAATCTGCCTGCCAATGCTGGAGACACGGGGTCGATCCCTGAGTCAGGAAATCCCCTGGAGGAGGAAATGGGTGCCCACTTCAGTATTCTTGCCTGGGAAATCTCAAGGACAGAGGAGCCTGGTGGGGACTACAGTCCATGGGATCACAAAGAGTTGGACACGACTTAGTGACCAAACATCAACTGCAGGGTAAGAACTGCTGAATACTGGGGATCAGGGTTATTGCTGAGTGATTTGTCTAGGTCCTAAGCCCTCCTGTCTTGGCGACAAGGCAGCAACTTGGGGTGAGTAGTCCAGACTCCTGGTGTCTCCATGGAACTGTTTCCTCTGTCAGAGAAGGGTTTCTCAAAGGCAGACCCAACATCAGAGACAGACAGACTTAACCGCACCAACTGGCACTTACACTTTAAAAAGATAACTCAACTTTTTTTTGCCTTTCAGATTTATTGAGCTGTGATTGACATACAGTGCTGGTATCAGTATACGATGTCCAGCAAAACGATTTGACTCACATACATCATAAAGCGATGATCACCATAAGTTTAGTGAACATCCGTCACGCCATACAGATACAAAATTAAAGAACTAGAACAATTTTTTTCTGTGTGGTGAAACCTTTTAGGATTTACTCTATTAATGACTTCCATATATGACATGGAACAATGCTCATCTTTCTGACAGATGCGAAATAGGATGAGAGTGAGAGGGGAGTCTTCCTTAGTTTTATATTAACCACCAGTTTCCCCTTCCTTCCTTATTTTGTCTCATCCTTGCACTGTCAGAAAAATATGTCAGTAACATTTGCTTCACTTGCTTACTCGATCAGTCGTGTCTGACTCTTTGTGACCCCATGTACTGTAGCCTGCCAGGTGCCTCTGTCCATGGGATTCTCTAGGCACGAACCCTGGAGTGGGTTGCCATTTCCTTCTCCAGGGGATCTTCCCCACTCAGGGACCAAACCCACATCTCCTGTGTCTCCTGCATCTCAGGCGGATTCTTTACCCACTGAGCCATTGGGGAACATAGCTCCCCACTAAAAGATTGCCAATACCTTTCCCAAATAATAGTGATCAACATACTTAATAGACTTCAGCTGTCTATTTTGGGAGCCCTGGCAACAAATCTAACTAAAATAGAAGTCAAATTTTTTAAAAGAAACACTGCTTTATTGCTTAAATGTGGAAATAATACAGACCACCAGCTAAGCTAATAGTTTTTTGAGAAAGTTGAATACGCACATAAATGAAAGGTGACAAAATGGATTCATGCGTAAAAAGGGCCCCAATTTGCTGCCAAATCATTGCTACTCTGAGCTCTCCACTCATAAATAACAATGATCTGAAGAAGCTACAAAGCAATCTGCAAACCCTGTAATAATGCTAGCTCCAAATTAACGAAAGCACAGTATAGTTCACTTTTCTGTGTCTTTCTCTAGCCTGCTCTTTCTCTTTTTTTTAACACTGAAAATTTTATTTTTTATTGGGATAGTGGTGGTTTAGTTGCTAAGTCGTGTCTGACTCTTTGAGACCCCATGGACTGTAGCCCACCAGACTCCTCTGTCCATGGGATTCTCCAGGCGAGTATACTGGAGGCGGTTACCATTTCCTTCTCCAGAGGATCTTCCCAACCCAGCTGATTAACAAAGTTGTGAGAGTTTCAGGTGGACAGTGAAGGGTCTCAGCCGTACATTTACATGCATCCATTCTCCCCGAAGCTCCCCTTTCATCAAGGCTGCCACATAACATTGAGCAGAGTTCCTTGTGGTATTCAGTAGGTTCTTGTCGGTTATCCATTTTAAATGCAGCAGGGTGTCCCTGTTCTTCCCAAACTCCCAAACTATCCCACCCCCCTATCCTCCCCGGGGCCCCTCCCCCCAAAAACATGCTGTTTTCTAAGTCTGTGAATCTGTTACTGTTTTGTTGATAAGTTAGTTTGTGTCGTGATTTTTTAGATTCCGCACATAAGGGATATCATACTGGGTTTCTGCTTCTCTGACTTGCTTTACTCAGTATGACAATCTCCAGGTCCATCCATGCTTCTCCAGCCTGCTCTCAACTGTTTCTCCCTGAGAACGATTCTTTACTTTGAACTTCCCTCTGACTCTTCTTGGATGCTAGGTGTATATTACTGGCTAGACTCCAGTCCACAATGGGGATTTCAGAGTGTTTTGGCAGACCTGGCTTAAGAAGTGATGCAGAACGTGGGACGTTTCACCACTGAGCTGAGTTGTGAGAGTCATAAAGTGATGTATGTACAGAAAGACACAATTCTCAACAGCTGGTGAAAGTTCTTAAAATAAAAATATGTTCCCTATAAGCTTTTATTCTAAAGTTGGTGCAGATTCCCAAGGTGGCCTGGGAATCACACAGTAGCTCATCTCTTTTTCCTTAACATTCTCTGAACTAATTAAATTCTGAAAAACCATTTAAATGCAAGTAGGCCATGATTTCAACATTCTCAAAAAATGAAAAAAAAAAAAAGAAATTAAAAAGAGGTTGATATTTGAAATTTTGTTTTCTCTGGCCCTGCCCCTAAAGCCCAGAAACATTTAATAATAAATAGATATAACTCCACTGAGGACAGAAAATCTTTTTTCCCTCCTAAACACTTTGTTTTGTCTTAGTTTTGTATTCATTGGGACTCTTGTCTCTTTCTACTTCTGAGATTATGGGTAGTTTCTTTGAAACATTCTCAACTCCTCAATTTTGCATATGGAAGGGAGAGGAACCTTTAGAGGATTTCTTTTATAAAGATAAGATTTAAAGCTTCGTGAACCTTGAAACATCAGTAAGTGAAAGGAAATCTATCTGCCAGGTTTGACTTTCCCATCTGGACTGGTTGTGGCTTTTATTTCCTCTGCACCTGCCTCTCTCATCCTTTTCTTTGGGAGCAAACACAGTCAGCAGCATTTCTAGAAAGGATATTAGCATACTCAGGTTTCCGGTCCTCCCCCCCCCCCA